>JAUELU010000025.1:301640-318765 GCA_032357145.1 Evasterias troschelii
TAAAAGGCTTCTAGCAAGAAGTCTTTTATTATTTGAGTGAGAAATTACCTCTTTCTCAAAAACTACGTTACTTCAGAAGGAGCTGTTTCTCACACTGTTTTATACTATCAACATCTCTCCATTGCTCATTACCAAATAAGTTTTTATGCTAACAATTATTTTCAGTAATTACCAAAAGTGTCCAGGGCCTTTAAAGATCATCGGTTTTTCACTTACATTCAATTGGCTGCAATGGATGTAGTTCATTGGTTGCTTACTTTTCCAGTTTGGTTGAAGGGTGTTTCCACAGATTCTTTTTGCCAGTATTAAATTTCTTCTTCTTCAACTGATTAAAGATTTTCAACTGATTAAAGATGTTTATGTTGACAAACAAGAGCTGTTTCAAACTAATTATTACCAACAAAAGTTTACGTGTAAACGCAAAAAGTTGTAGTGGCGTCTTGTTACATGTATGTCAGAAACAGAGTCTTCCCTATCAAATGCTAAATTACGACACATACAAGAAGTACAATAGGATCACTGAATACGAAGCAGAACTGTGGGGGTGGACATTTGGTGCTGGATGAGGGGCAATGTGTTATCACCCCCCCCTTTACTGTGTCTTCATTGTGTGCTCAGAATCTCTTCCATACAGGAGGATTTTAGTGGGGGACTTTTCTGTACAAGAGGAAAATAGCGGAGTATCTGCCCATTGGGGGGGACACTGAGGTAGCCTCTACCCCCATTTGGGGCTTGGTATTTGGGGCTTGGTATATAATACAATACACTCCGTGGAATCGGGACCATTCATTGTTAGCCTTTGCTTTATTTGTAGTTTGACCTCCATGGTTGGAACTCTGCCTCAATGGTTGGACAAAATGGCTATGTGTAGGAAAGCTTCTTAACTTTCTGCTAAGTCAATTGTGGTTAGCGACTCAGTATGATGGGTTGAAGTCTCTGAAGTGTATTTATGATTGCCTTGATGATTATTTACCTGTAAATTTCCCATGCAGGGAAAATGAAGTTTTTATTGTATTGTATTGTATTGTAAACAGGGAGAATTAAAGGGCATTTGGATAGACAAAGATTTTATCCAGTAATTTATCAATCAATTAGGAACAAACATTGACAAGGATTATTGTAAACTCTTATATTTATTTATAAATTCAAGATGACCACTTTACAATTTACATGCAATGAGCAAACCTAGTCAGAAGACAAGATGCAAGGAAAGTGCTATATAATGACAAATAAGCTAAACTTTGTAGAAACATTTTCTTCATCACCAAAGATTGCCTGCATGAAATGCTAGACTCATTTCTGCAGTGTCTCTGTGAATGCTGCCCTCATTATACCATTGGTACCCGCTGTCACCTCGCTATTAAAACATCAATGGATTAGACAAACTCAAAGAAAATTACTGCGACAGTTTTTTTTTTTTTAATTCTGAAAATAAGTAGGCACTAGTAATCAACTGAAACTTTCACATGTGGCTTTTATTGAATTCGCTCTTGATAATTTTGCCTGTAAATCAGCATTACGTTGACAAAAACCATTCATTGACCCTACCTTTAAGTTCACAAAGAGCTGAGATTATAGGAATTGAATCAGTCAAGTGCTGAATGTGTTGTATAATGATAATGACAATGAATATTGGTGCTTTGAGAAAAAGAGACCATAGTGAGTAACTATAGTTTAATGTTAATAATGATCACCACACTAATTGAAAAAATCCCAAACAATTAGAACTTGTAATCAATCTTAACTCATTCAATGGTTAACGTCGAAAGGAAGTCAAAATCTTTGCTTTATGTGCAATGCATCAATCATGTACTAATAACAAATTCTATTGTGTTTTTAAGTTTGTATTAAAAGGAGGGTACATATTAGTACCTTTAGTAGTAACTCTGAAAAATTTATGATGGTAGCAACTTACTTGGTAAAGAGCAGTGGAGAGCTGTTGAAAACATTGTTAGAAACAGCACCCTTTGTAAGGTAAAGATACATAATTTAGTTACTACATTTAATGTATCACTAAATCTTTAAAAGTTTAGACAAATAAATGGAGATGCATAAACTTAACTTATCAATTTTGTCAAATTACTTCAGTTCCCTGCAGTTATTCTGAGGGATTAGAAAGAAAATTATTTACAAAATAGGAAAAAAGTGGTCTGATACAACAGAACACCAGAATTTAATCAGTATCCAAAGCAATGATATCCTAAAAGGAGAGTTTATGAAGACTACTCTAAATGTTTACCTTCTTGTTGGATCACAAGTAAGATTCAGAAATGGTTTACTGGTGAGAGAGAAACTGCTAACTGAATGGATCAGCTTGCAATACTCTCATTGAATTGATATTTACAATATAATTCTCTTTTCATAAACCCTTGTACACATAGTCATTACTCAGTGACCTCCCTGATGAGCTCAAAAGATTAATTGACCAATCGCACTGGAACTTTACAACTTTAAAGCAATCATGTGTGGCATCAAGAGTTAATGACAAATCAGAACTTATTTAGTTCAATTGCAGTAGGTTGTCAAAATTTGCACATTATGTACAATGCATCAATTATAAACCAATGGAAAATAATTTTTTAAGTTGGCATTAAAATGTTAAAAGAGGCACTTATTTATGTTACATGTAAGTTTTAAAACATTTCACTTCATTCTACTTTTATGCAGCTCTGTGTAGTATGGCATAGCGATATCAATGAGGTGTTGTACATCTTTATGTTTGTCGGCTGACATTTCTGGTTCAGATCCGGGTGCCTGATGTTTGACATTAGGCTTAAAAAAACAAGTGCTGTTTCGAAAATTCTCAAAACTTTCATCACATTTCATGAGATGATACAGTGGTTGACTGATTGTCCAGTTATTAACAACCTCCATCCCAGCATCCCAGCTCAGTAACTCATCACTGTATGGAATCCCTAATGTCTTACAGAAACCAGACAGTATGGTTGCTGGATCATTCACAAGATCATCCGCATCTAGGATAACTGGGTCCGGGTCCAGACCTTTTTCCTTTACGTATGAATATAATTCATAAATGATTTTAAAGGCCTCCTCACAAGAGAAAACCACAGAGTCATCTAAAGGTGTCGGTCCAAACTGATGAGAGGGATTTCTGAGCATTGCTTTTATCATTTGCAACCATGAAGGAAAAACTTTAGTTGGGTTTCGTATCAGAAAGGCATGACGATAACCAGAGAGTGGAAGATATTCAAACTTCCCCTCAGCACAGTCACACATCTCTTTAAAGAACACCAACTTCTTATCAGGGTACCCTGTCTCCATGTGGTGTTTTAGCCATTTGTAAGTACAGATTGAACTGTGGAAACCAGACCCGGGATCTTTCTGAAGTTCTTCTGGGGTCTTATCGGTGATTACATCAGGTTGAGATGGTAATTTTTGAGTATTGTTGACAGGAATGACTCTCTCAGGACCAAAGTACTTGGCAGTAGAGAACATCTCAAACACCATCTTAGATTGTGGAACTTTGTCCATGCACTTCAAGAAAGCTGAAGAGACGGTGCGAGGACATGTCCATAGGATAACTTTAATTTGATCTGCCATCTTTTTATTGATGAGGTTCTGAAATGAGAAAAAAAGGAACCCAATATCCTGAGGACATTAAATACGTTTTAATGCATGCATTGTCATTAATGATTATGGAAGCTTGTGGTTTCCAGTGGGAAATAATTTATTCAAAAGATTCCCCCTCCCCCACACCAAACGACAGCAACAAAACCACACACAATAAATATTCTGTTTTACAACATGGAACAAATCTAGCAAGACACAATGTGCAGTGTAGAAAGTTGCACGTATGAAACTTACAGTGTAGTACATATTTTGTTTCCATAAACAGTAAGATGCAGCAAATTATGCAGTGTAATTTTGACCTTACCAACCAAAATGTTAGAGTATAAGTTTGGGCTTATTTGATAAAGTCATTGTTTGAGTATTTAGATCTGCATTGAGGGGGTAAAACAAAAGTGTAACTAGGTTAAAACTGTTTTTAAAGTCACTCCATAGGTTTTGAAAGAAATTTATAAATTACAAAACAGCAAAGAGATTGTCAGAAACAGTAACAAAACACTGGATTTGAATCAGTAGCTATGGTTCCTTACTAAAAAACACTGACACTTTGAGATTGTATGAAGACTAGATTGTGGCCATGTCCACTCAAAATGTTTACCTTTTTGTTGTATCAAAAAGAGATGACTGGTCACAGGTAAGATTCAGAACTTGTTTACTGGTGAGCGAGAAACTACCAAACTGAATGGATCAGCTTGCAATACTCAGATTGATATCTCATAAACAATCAAATTCCTTCTGAAAGGACCCCTTGCAAACAAAGTCTCAAGTTCAAACAGCGACCTTTTTTGAAGTGAATCAAAACTGTTATCTATTTTTAGTGGTCAATATTTAGACACTGCTAGAACTCAAAGGTCTATTAACATTAATGTAGTTTGCACCCAAAAAGGTTGGGTAATGGTCTGACGTTTCTATTGGACTCCATCATTTGAGTGTGATATGCTGGCAAGAAAATTTTCATGGCATTTATTTTAAATATTATAAATTACCATGATATGGCATAAACTGTTTTTTAAATATAATCACTGGTCAATGTTAAAAATACTTTTGTTAGGTGATATGTATTAACCCTTACAAAAATGAAAACAAATTAAAACATGATAATTATTTGTTCAGCTCTTCTTTGTTGATTTGATTCCTAAGATTTGTTGTGAATATAGAATTGCAACAGTACAAGAATGATTGTCAACCTACAAATTACCTTAAGAAAAACAAAAATACTACTAACATTAGTCCTGAACAATATGCATACTGACTTGATGTCCTATCCCAAAGCACAAACAATGGGTTTCATTTGTCCTGATTGTCCCTTCCAGAGCTCGCCCTTGATGCTACTACTACTAGCCCGAGGATATCATTGTCCAGTAGTGTTTACCTCTTTCCCTTTTTTGTGTAAAATACCAACAGAGTTAACAGATAAGTTGTGGCATAAATTGTTATTTTTTAACTCTTTTATCCCCTCCTTCTGCAGGAAAATCATGGCTTTGAAAAAGTGGAAGTACGAGACAACGGTACCGGAATTAAACCACAGGATGCTCTGTATATGGCACAGAGACATTACACCTCTAAGATATCCCAGCATGCAGACTTAGAATCCCTAGCAACATATGGTTTCCGTGGTGAGGCTCTGGGCTCACTATGTGCAATGTCTGATGTTACCATAGTAACAAAGACATCAGAAGATGAGTTTGGTCATATGTATGTATTGGATTGTGAAGGATCTATTGTATCATCCAAACCATCACATCTAGGAAATGGTAAATATTGCATTTAGTTTTCATCTTAACCATCACATCTAAAAAGAAATTCTAGTATGAATTCTTACTCAGTAAGCCTTTAGACTAAAATAAAACAATGATGTTTGTTATCCTTAAACCTTTGAACACTTTTTATCCTCTGATTTTTCTCAACGAATAATTCTTAGGAACTACAGTAACTGCTACACAACTATTCAAAAGTGTACCTGTGCGTAAGCAGTATTACTCTAATGTTAAGAGACGTCGTGATGAACTGAAGAAAGTGGAGGATCTATTGAGGAGTTATGGAGCAATCTGTCCCACTGTGCGCCTCTCCCTCTACCATAATAAAAGTAATATCTGGCAGAAGAATAAAGTAGCCAATCAGAAGGTGGCTTTGATTAACATGTGGGGTTCAAGCGTGATGTCACAGATGCAACATGTTCAGCGATTGGATGATGAGGATGGAAATAGTAAAGTAAGTCTTATTTTTCTAGATGCACTTTATGAAACAATTTTTAATGTTCCAGACGATTTTTATTATTGTTAGACAAAAATCAAGGGCAAAGACCATATTGGAAGGAAGCCATTTTATAAGGGGGGTGAGAGGAATTTTTAAGAAAACGAAAATCAAGTAAGTCCAGTATAAATTGTGTCCTTAAATGAGAATCAAGTCAAGTACCACAACCTGTCAAGTCACAGAAAATACAAACAAAGAAAAAGCTGACTTTAAATGTTAGGAAGTGTTAAACAGCCTTGTTTGTACTTGCCCAAACATTTTCTAGTGTTTTGTAGATGACAGCGGTATTTTAAAAAAACATTTTCTTAATTCTTTTTCTTTGACATAGATACAAGTTGAAGGCTTCTTGCCTCGTCCAACAGTTGACAGCCAATCGGTGACAAGAGCAACGCCAGATAGGTGTTGGGTTGCTGTCAATGGTCGGCCAATCACCTTCAAGGAAGTTGAAAAGGTAGCGATGGTTTATTCTTGTGATTTATGTCAATTTCTGATTTAGACAACAAGATTTCTTCTAGGTATTGTAAAAACAGCTCTCAAGTGCCTCACCACGATGCTTCAAATCAGAAATTCCACATCCAGTGTGAGTTCTTATTTTCACACATTTTAAGACAATCAGATTTATGTTCAATGGAAAGTGTAATTCTCACCTCCAAGTTTTAAAAGAATACACCATACTATTTGCCTGTGACACTTTCATAAAATTCGGGGTTATCAACTGGGAGTATCATCTTATTTTGGTTTGTGGCATTTAGAATGAGCAACATTAATTTGTGAGTTATTCATTGGTAAACATTACAATCATTGAGCTTACACACTGACAGTACTCACCCATGTCTCTTGAAGTAGACAATAGTCATTTTGATAGATAGCAAGTGTTCATGCGTATAAATGTGTTTTTTACTGCAAGTCAAAAGCTGAGTCAGTTGTGCTTATATCATATGAAACAGAATACTTTATTGGGAGAATGTGAACCAAAGACCAGTCATAAATGTTTTCCTCCATTTGTTTCCCCGTTCTAAGATGGTGAAGCAAGCATACTGCCAAGCTGTAAATCAAGACACTTCATCTGTACGTTACCTGACAATGTTTCTCAGCATTACCCTACCTACACATTGTGTGGATGTGAACCTGGAACCAAATAAAACAAAAGTGATGCTCCAAAATAAGGTACAGAATTTCAGTGGTGACATTTGTAAAAGTCAGAGTAATTTTCAATATAAGCAAATTCAGAACTAGTTTGTCAAAAGTTGACTAAACTTGTCTTTCTGTAATTTTCAGGAGGCTGTTTTTTCAGTTCTATCAGAGATTCTTCAGGACGTTTATCACAGTAATAAACTTCCAGCAATAGGGATTTCATCAAGTCATCAAGAAGACAACATTGTATTCAACACCAAAACACCAAATCCTCATTCAATGTTAATGGAGAACAATATTGTTCCCAACCTCCATGATGACACAGCAACTGAGAAGGAGAACAATTATGACAACAAGGAGGAGAGGTATTCACAAGATGATGATATCAGAACACCAGAGATAAGGATTGAGCAGACCAAGATGGAGTCCACCTCTACTCAAGACTCTAACCTTGCACCATGTGACGATGTTTCGAATGAAACTCAAGACTGTTTGGAAAGTACAGCTGGGTCTGCCAAACAAGAAGAGTTTCAACTTAATTTTAGTATATTTGATGATGATTTTGAATTTGATGAAAACATTGACAGTGTTCTTGTGAACAAACCTCAGGAACGAGAGAGTTGTTCAATTGACTCCAATACCTCAGAGATAGCTTCAGGAGAGGCCAGCTTAGGGTCAATCACAATGGATTGTGTTGATGATAACCTATCAGTGAACAGATCATTAAGTCTTACTGACTGGAGTAAAGGAAGAGGATTAGCAAACAAACATGGCAAACCATTACAACCTGCAACCTTACTCATCCCCCAAAATGCAAATATAGAGAAACTTGTGGCCAGTCACAATGCATCCAATCAACTATCAGCCAATCACATTGCTGGAAAATTGCCTTCTTCCTTTCAGGGTTCATTAGTCTGTGAACCAAGTGTACAACCCCAAAGCAACAACAGTGAGTCAGTCAGTTTACCTGACAGCATCTCTCCGGGGGGCCAAAGTATGACATCAAATTCTCCCTCAGTCAATCAGAAGAGGAGCCCAGGCAAAAAGAGACTCTCATTGGAGAAAAAAGTCGGCAAAGGAATCTTGTTTGATCTTATTGGCCAATCAACTATCAGACAACCTCTCAGTCCTTTTGCATTTTTCTCCAAAGAAACAAGACCACAAGGTTAGTAAAGAAAAGGTGATAAAGACTGACAAAAACTCGAATAGAGATGGTAACAACTTGTGACATCAAAATTCTCATACTTCACATAAACAGAAAGCACAATTTTTAAATTTGAGAGAACTAATTTCTATCTTCACTTCTTTTATTACATAAATTATCAGTATTCCTGAGGTCTCAGTCACTTTGTGTTTACAGGTAAAAAGTTCTTTTGTAGATTTTGTGGTTTTCGCTGATTTAACAAGTTTATATTTTCAAGTTTTACTTATTTTGAATAGTGGTCAAGAAGAACCCCAAAGCTAACTTCAATGAAATTACAAGGACTATAGAAGATAACTGGGAGGAGTTGAATGAGGAGACCAGAGGAAAATATGAAGAAATTGGACGGAAAGATGAAGAAAGGTAACATCCATCAACCAATTGGCCGTGCTCTATAGTTATTCAGCAGCAGTTTGAATGAACTTTGCTTAGTACTTTATAACCCTACCTGTAACACTTTTCAAATGGCCAGACATATATCTAGTCCATTACAGTCCACCCAGTCTTGATAACAGGCCTGGAGTTACAGGGAGGCCACAGAGGCCATGACCTCTTTTGCCCCATGTCTTGACCTTGGTGTCCCTTCAAAAGATTCCCAGTTCCCATAGACTTTCCAATGAAAGTGCCCCTTTCAAAAGGAAAATGGCTTTGCCCTCTCAAAGATGAAATTCCAATAAAATTGAAATAACAATCCAATAATTTAATTTTATGTCCTTTTACTTCCAAGACATCAAAATCAGTTAAAGTCCGCTCAGAAGAAGCTAAATGCTAATTCTGAAAGAACACAAGAAGACATGCCATCAAGAAAGAAGAAAAAGACAGCCCTGGTATGTCTTATCCCAGTTTGAATGCTTATTTATGTGTATTCTATGATAGTAAGCAGTTGAATTTTTCCATCAGTCAAGGTTTCAAAAATTCTCTGATTGTAAAAAAAAAATTGTTAAAAAATTGTATTATATATTGGAGTGACTGTGTTTTGTTTTATTGTAGGCATCCAATCAGGGATTGATTGATAAAATGCTGTTGTCACAGCATCAGAGGATTATAGCCAATCAGCAAGCAGCTTCTGAAACTTCTGACATACCGACCATGGATGTATCATTCAGTTTGATTGGTCTTGAAAGAATGATTGAGACCCAAAATGAGCCAAGGTCTGGAAATGTATAATTAGAATTGTTTAATTATTTTGAGAGTAGTTTTGTAGTTTCTGTATTTTTCCTCAAATATAAATTTGTCTGAGATTTAGATTCAATGTAAATGTAAACCTTGTCTAGTTAAATATACCAGGGGTTTTTTGAGAAATTTATACAAACTTTGTATTGTTATTATTTATTCCCCCCTGTTTTCTTACATTTTTTCAGACAAAATAGCATCTTTTCTCCAACAATCTGATGACCAAATGTTAATTTCCTTCTCCTCTCCTTTTTCTAATTTCTTTAGAGAGACGAATCAAGGAATTCACCTTATTGGTCCAATAGCATCACATGGTGTTTGGCTTTATTGCCATGGAAACCAACTGAGAGTGCTCAATCAATACAGGTGATATTTCTGTCTTCAATTCAAACTGATATCTTAATAATATTGTTTGTTTGATCTGCACTCTGGGTCGGGCTGTCATTTTTGTTGATTTGATTTATTTATTCAACAACAGGATGAATAGGAAACAAGAAGAAATGTACAGTTTTAGATGTGGGAGGAAAATCCCAAAGGGAAAAATACATGCAATCAGGTAGGGACTGAAATCCCAATCTACATGTAAGGTTCAGGTCCAAGGTTGGGAATCGAACCAAGATCCATAGAAGTGAAAGGCATTGAAAGAAACCACTGTGCCAACCTGATCCCTGATTTTGACAGATTTCATTTACGCTTTTCTTCAAAGTCTTTTCCCAAGGAAGAGATTATTGCAAGGTGTTCATCCAAAAACCAGTATCTCTTAGTACCTCCAACCTCTACCCTATACAATGCCTCAAATCTCAGTTTCTGTTGAGGTATTATTTTCCAGTTCACTTTCTTGCGCGATTGTCCAGCTCACTTCTTGTGTTAGTGTGGCTATTTTTGAACGTTTAACATTAATGTTTTCAGTTTTTAATAAAATGATCAAAGCATGACAGTTTCAGTATCTATTTCTCTTTCATACAGAGTGGAGGAGACCCTTCTATATTACAGGCTGATGGCTAAACATGAATTACCACGGCAACCAGAAGATATACCCATTATGCTTTCACCAGGGTGAGTTTAAAATAATGTCACATGTTCTGAAACGTATCACTGCACTTGAACAGAGTAAGCATGGAGCCTGTATCCTGACTGGTAAAGTCATCTTCTTTATCTTTGTATGGATGCTTCTTATGTACAGTAACAATGACAAAGATGCTATTGCCCCAATCCACCTGTCGTCATCATCACAATAATCTTAATTGCACCATTTAGAAAGTCAATGTCCCTAGCTGTGTTATACAGTGTAGTGTGCATATAGTAGGCATATATTAATCTAAGATAATTAAAGCTTTTTTAATTGAATTGTTGACATTTATGAGTTGACTCCTACAATGGTGAGTGAGTGTGGCAGCAGTAGCTATGTGTAAGGTTTGTGCTAGGGGTCAATAAGTGTAGAGGCCACCCCCAATAATTGTGTAGGGGGGATTTTAACTGGCTATTTTTTGTGACCTCAG
This sequence comes from Evasterias troschelii, assembly GCA_032357145.1. Classification (NCBI taxonomy): domain Eukaryota; kingdom Metazoa; phylum Echinodermata; class Asteroidea; order Forcipulatida; family Asteriidae; genus Evasterias; species Evasterias troschelii. Next base: position 312,489 of record JAUELU010000025.1, read on the forward strand.
CACCTTTCTGTGACTATTTTTTGTGTCCTTTACGTCAGCATCTTAGCATCTATCTGAAGATGTGATTATATTTGTTTTCATTTCTCAGCCTGCTTGGGGGTGTTGAGTTTTGGAATGTGTTACTTTCAAATACACTATCAAGTCACTCTACTCCACCAGATCCTGCTATCTATTACACTGATGATAGACTGACAGCCAACGGTTTTGAGATCAAACAGACAATTGGTAAGACACCTGTTTCACCTAATTGATTGAAATGTTCTAAATACCCACATCTCAACCCTAGAAATGCCCTTTATTACTTTGTGTAATTGTAATGCTATGCATTTGTATTAGTAAATTACTGCTCTTTTTAATTGCAATTAACTTTTTAGAAACAATGAATGCTGTCAATCTATACACAAGTTCAACAAGAAAGCTAACTTCCCAAACTTTATTTTCATAACTTGATGATAATAACTAAAGTTTGAAACTTAAGTTTGAAGCCTCTTGTTTGTTTTGTAGACTCAGACACAAAAGAGGTCAAACTTCAAGTCATTGCCATGACAAAGCTGATAAACTATTATGGGATAGATGACCTTAAAGAGATACTGGAGTTGGTCTGCATTAACCCGCTTATAGCGCTGGATCAATGCAGACCACTCAAAGTCACCAACTACCTCAAGGTGAGTTGATAAGAAGACACATTGTACCTTACCAATCTCATTACTAGGCATTAGATTTGTCTCCTAAAATTAATATTCTGAGTTTCTGCACATTCCTTTAGTCATGTTCAGTTGAAACTTCCAGTGTTTTGTTATTGTATCCTGAACCATCAGTTGCCAGAATGTAAATTTCTGGCCTTAATCCTGAAAGTTTTTAGTTTGTATTTTTATTTTAAGATGTTTTAACAGATATTTAAATAAAGTTTACTTCAATAATAAAGAAAACTTGAATAGAGTAGGGCTTTAATCTGCGACCTCCTTATTGATATGCCTGCGCTCTACCAACTGAGCTATCTAGCTCTAATGTTGACAGGCTCCCTATTTGGTCAATATCTTTGAAGCCATTCAGCCTTTAACTTTCTCCTACATAAAAGCTAATTAAGTGGATAATGAAGTAACCAATATTGTGCTATTTGTTAACGAGTAGTTCTATTATTTCTTTTTATGTTCTGTATCAGGGAGAAGCTGTTCGCATGGCACGTAATCTTCCATCAAACATGTCTGCTGAAGATATAAATAACACAATGAAACGAATGAAACAATTACCTGATCAATGCAAGACATGTCTGCACAACCTGCCCTTTGAACACCTGTTGGCTTCACTTCCACAATCTCAGGTTTAATCATCTACAGAGGTAGACTTTGCTTCATGGTCATGCCAGAGGGTTGGGGTGTGGGGGGCGAAGGCTGTGTACGTTTAAAAGTCTATTTCATTAGACTTAAAAAGGACATCAAAATATAGCATGCAGTCTGATTGATTATGCTGAGGAGAGCTGGGGAATTTTTATAAGGATAATTATTCACATTGATTCAAACTTGCCAATGAAATGTTGATAAGTAGTATCTCAGTGTAGATGGATCTTACAAAGAAATACTCTCTGTACAATCTTTAAAATAATAACAACTGCGGATGACTTGGAAGTGACAGCAATAATTTGTTGGTTTTTGGAATCATTTGAACAATAGAATTTTATCTTGTATGTTTAGTGTAACCAAGCATTTCAGGGTCACCCATTATAGTCTTTTATCAAGTTAAAAACTTACAAACTTTTGGGTTCATTTAAAACAAAATCTTTAAGTTGAAGTAAAACATTAGTTCAGAGTCTTACTTAAAGGTATTATACAGGATTGGTAAAATGATAACAAAATATCCTTGTTTAATTTAAGTATGAGAGGTAATGTTTTGTTTAATACTATTTCTCCTGACTGGCATAAGATTCAGCCCAAATTTTCACAGGTTTGTTAGTTTATGTTTATGGTTGACCACACAAAACATGACCACTGTATGTGACTATTTTGTCAGCGCTACCAATCCTGTATAATACATTTAATCTAAATGAAACCTGACTTCTGTAATCTTCTGTCTCGAGAGAAACTTGACAAACTTTTGATGAATTTGATTTTATCTTTCTTGACAGAAAAATTAATCAAAGTAAAAAGTGCCAAGTTATTCCCCGGAATACTAAATTAACCACTCTTCATCTAGTCATGTTTTCAAAACAATTTTTTTTCTCAAGTTTTCACCAAAACATTTTGCTGTGAGGAATCCAAAGTTAGATGAAAACAACATTAAAATGGAAATTATGTTCAAAAGAAAAATGTTAAACTTGTCTTTGTTTTGCAAAATACTGGAATTTATACATTTTCTAATGCAGACTATTAATTTTTGTATAAAGTATATTGTTCTGATAGGCTTATGAATAAAATTAGTTATTTTTTAATTCTTTTATTTATTGACTTATATTCTGTTATTCTTGTTCTTTGCTCATTGATTTATGTGATCTTTGTTTGTTATTCGTGTTGGATTTTTAAAAACAAACAAGTTTCATCTGAAAAATCCAAACACCACCTAAAATCGGTATAGAATAATTTTTTCTCAATTTGGGGTGGTTTCGTTTTCCAGATGAGACATGTTTTTCCCTCCCTGTTTCTCATGTGAATAAGTTATCCCTCGAATACTTTACAAACCATCAGTCAATCCCAAATTACGCATACATAGGATAGCGATAAGGAGAAATTAAAAACAACAATATTTTGAGAGATTCAAAGGCAACGTGCCCATTAAATGTAAAGCTGCCTCCTTGTGCCTCTCCCCTTTTAACCAATTTGTAACTTGTCGTTATTTCATATGAAACAACGAACACTTATCCAGTTTAAAATGCGACCGAAAATCGGCTGCCCTTTTAATAGTTATTCTGACATAACGATGTAAATCGTCACTTACTTCATGGTGAAAAACGCACGACTTGGGGCCACCAAGAGGTGGAGACACCCTGCCAGGGAAAACATAAAGAATCTACGTTCTCCCAAGTTACATAAAATTCGACATAATTTTATGCTGAACGACTTCATTTTTTACTTCCCCCAAAAATATTTTGAGTTTCTACTTTTGATAGATAACTGTAATACAGGATAGGACATACACCCTTTACTTTTTGAGGCAACTCTTAACAACAACTTAAACAGAAAGAGACCATCGAATTGTGAGTTGGTCCGTTAGTTAGCATTCAAAAGGTTTTCAAAAGGATTCCCTTTCTAAAGATTTATTTGTAATGTAAAAGAGCCAAACACAGTGCCTCTACTGAGGAATTTTAATTCATCTATGGTGCGATGAGACCTTGTTATTAGTTGTGGTAGGACCATTGAGTGAGGCAGTTCTACCCTGTGATTACCAAAGTGGACTGACTTGCCGTGCAATTTGCTGCAGAGTATCAACCTAAGGTGACTGACCATGGCGCTCGTCCGTTTCCCCGTCTTTCTTTTAGCTGTTTGTGTCTGTATCCACGCTGAATACTTGACTGAAGACGAAACGAAGACAGTTTTGGATGTCCACAATATTTGGCGCCGGGCAGTTCAGCCTACTGCTTCGAATATGATCAAGCTCGTAAGTACATTTTGTCTCCAGACATTCAGTTGTCCAATCAAAAGTTGTAATATCGAATGAGACGATACCCATGGGTTTGTGTTGCTGATGTACTTCTGATGCAACACGAAATAATTATTTCACATCATTTTAGGGGAACGAATGATAAAAGAAAAGGTAAATCTCGTATATTATGACCAAAATAAACCTGGGAGGTATGGGGGGCAGAAAGGAAAGGGTGATTCTTCTCATACGCAAAGGATAAAAGGGAAACATCAAAATCACATAGGCCTATCCCATCTCGGAGACCAATTAAGGACTCACTCCGCCCCTCGATCCTGTAAGCGAAAGTAGAAGCCCCGGTCTACCCCCCTCCCAGGTAGCAGTGAAGCAGTACAGTATTTATCAGAACTCAACTGAGTAGACCTCCCAAATTCCGAAATCTACTCTGCAGCAGTAGAATATAATAGCAAAACAAGTTCTCAAGAACAATCTACTCGGGAAAGTAAATATTTTGTACACATAAAGTAGACCAACCGCACGGGATAGACGAAATCACCTGTTGCCACTCCCCAAAGTCATCCTAAAAGTAATCTGACTAAATTTTTGTTGTCCACACTATAATACAGCAATGGAGTGACATATTGGCCAATGGAGCAAATGAGTGGGTTGCTCAGTGTAAAAAGGGCAACGACCGCTTTCTTAACTCTGAACAATCCACCATGAAAGAGACTTTCAAGAGGCTTGGGCAGAACCATTGGTCTGCGGCTGCAGCTGGTAACCTAGACATGACAACCGTTGTGAATTCATGGGGGAATGAATTTGAATATTACTCCTACACGCAGAGACGATGTGTCAGCAAAGATGGTGTCGCGCCTACCTGTGGTCATTACACACAAGTGAGTTTGCTTCACTTGAGAACAACAAGTTTGAAAGTTTTCTGTAAATGGGCTGTGTCCGTACATTGAATTATTAAATCTTACCTAATTACAGAATTCCATCCGGCCCTACTTTATAGATCATGACGACACCGTCCCATTATCTTATTGAAATTGCATACGATTCAAACTTACAATGAACTGAAACTGGACATGGAATTTAATGAGGGAAATTGTGTTAGTGATAGGGGAGCTAGATCTGAGACTAGATAACATTGAAAACAATTAAATAAAAATGTTGATATCTTTACAAAAACGAATGTGTTTAAATCCTTCACAGGTTGTCAGGGCAAAGACGGAGTTCGTTGGATGTGCTAAAAACGTATGCGAAGTAGAAGGTGAAGATGTTTACCGGGTAACATGCTTCTACGGACCTGGGTTAGTAAACTGAAAATGTTCAGTGCTTCTAATCGTCACGTCGAGTTTTCAGACTGTAGTTAGCTGCATGGTGTCACTGCAAATTTAGTTTCAGAATTTTCTTACGACCATGCAAAGTTTCAAAACGACTTCGTTCGTAATTAGGTATATCAGTATTTCTTCTTGAAACTGAAAAGCCCCGCAACCTAGAGCAAACTTACCCTTGATGGAAGGGTGTGCTTATTTTGTAGAACTGTTGACAATAAACTATAAACTAAGAATAATCAAAATAAAATTACCATCTTAAATCTTTCAAAGTGTTATAATTTGTCCACCATTGTTTGCACCTTGACCAGTCTCTGAACACATACGCTGCAAGAAGCTTAACGTTCTTTTATTTTCACCACAATCTCCTTATACTTATAGAGGTAACAGCTTCTTTACAAGTCCGTACAAGAAAGGAACGCCATGCAAGAAATGTCCCAAGGGATATACATGCGAAGACAAGCTATGTGGTGAGTGCAAGCAAATCGTCTTACTGTTAGTACAGCACCGCAATTCAAGACTAGACTAAGGAAGTTTACCACGGAACCCTCATCTTGTTCAAGAGTTATTGAAAGTTAGTGTTTTTTATGATTGCAAATAATTTGTTATTTTTGAGAATAATTTCCAGTACTGTTTTCTCGTACTTGCAGTTGATCCAGATCCGAGTGAGCGTGCGCTGTCAGATGACGAGTTGCTGGACTTTCTGTTTGAGTGAAGAAGGCTCTCATTCTCAAGGGAAACACGTTTGGAATAATTGATTGATTTTTGTAGCATTAATTTGATAGTTTCTGATGAGCCTCTCAGCGGTAGATTTAATCTGTATTTCATGGTTTTACTTAACTTTAGTTTTAGTCAGGCTTACACATGAAAACCTTAGGCTGAACCAGCATTAGGCTACTTGTCAGAGTTTTGAAATAAAACGTTGAATTTGATTTTGGCACTGATGATCGTGTTTCTTAATATTATTTGTTGTCTTTTCTGTTTGTCCTTACACCACATAAACACAAAGAGCATTTGGTAGATAAAGATGATTTTGTAATTAATGAGAGACTATTGAGCCAAGTTAAACATCAGTCGTCAGGCAACAATTGTTGGATCGGGCCCATCAGAGAGGAATTCTTTAAAAGGGAGAAAATAAAACAACGATGAGCAGGTTGTGTGTCACTGTGTGACGATGAAATTGAGTTATAAATTAAGGCAGCTAACAGCTTTTGCCGTTTGGCTGTAGCCAGCAAATAACCTGCCGATGTCACGGTTCACAATGATAACGTTTGTTTTAAAGGCAATGAACATATTGTCAAAGACCAGTATTCTCACTTGGTGTATCCCAACATAAGCATAAAATAACAAGCCTGTGAAAATTTGGACTC
>JAUELU010000025.1:321148-336088 GCA_032357145.1 Evasterias troschelii
CTTGATGCCCTAAATTTTTACAAAAAGTCAAGGCAAAACTGCCTTGCCCCTTTCAAGCTGAAGTATCAGGGCTGTGATTCCTTTTATCTCTCTCTTTGTTTTACTTCATTTACTAGGACATGGAGCAACCGCGTTTGTACAGAAAGCTCTGTGTATGCCTCGTAATGAGCAATGTGCCATCAAGAGAATCAATCTGGAGAAATGTGACACTACCATGGAAGAGTTGGCTGTAAGTACAGATCCTGAACCTTCCAAAAGCTTCACCAGCGCTACCTGACTAAGCAATTTGTGATTGCAATAATTGTAACCCTTGATCCTCCCGACGGACATTGACAAGAAAATAGATAATACAAATATGCAAGGTGTCTTGTTTGTATGTAGTAGCCTTTTTTTGTGTTAGTTCTGTTACATAACGCCAGGTGCGTTCAACCATGGTTCAGAGTTGGACATACTTGTATAAAAATGTCAAGCTGTTTGTCTAATAGGTCTCGGTTCCAGTTTTGATGACAGACGGTAATCATAACTAGACAATGAGTAGTATATGTGTTGATAAAATCTCTAGTCATAGGCTCTCAGTCATTACTGTGTATGCTGGTTTGGCATTATCAAACAGCCATATTAAATAAGCACATCACAGTGACAAGATTCTTTCTAACTAGTCATTCCTATGCCGTTTGTTTCACTTAATAGTTTACAAAGCAACTCCCAGAAACTTTTCTTCTATTTCATAGGCAAAGTAGCAGCAGTTTATATTGTTTCTATTATTAAAATACCCAAGTACTCCTAAAGTCTTGTAGACATTCGGTCTGCGTCTGTCAAGAGGATCAAGAGTTACGATAAATATCATAACTACAAAATCTGATGCTCCGGTCAATTCTGTTAACATTTACCTAAATACGTAGATGTCATGAAGCTTTGCACCCTTTCAAAGAGATAAATAATGTTGATCATTGGCTTTAATACAGTGTGTGTACTGCTTACATAGCTGTACATTTGATCTTTTTATCAGGTATTTTTTTACCCCTAATTTAGTGGCGGTACAGGCTGACATCAATGTAAAGGCTTTTTGGCCCCATTTGAATCTTAACATTTTCATGTCAATCAGCTTCATTTATACTTTTTTTTGTTTTGATTTGGTTTTTTTCAATCAGCATTCTTATACTAAACAGTTCTTAAAAAAAAACCCCAGAAAAAAAATACAAAATACCCAAAATCAGAGGAGAAAAGATAAAAAACAAGCAAATGGAATTAAAAATAATAGAACTACACAGAAAGCTTGGATGTAAAGCAAAATATAAAAAAACCCAGCTGTGATGGGTGGCTGTTTCTTAATAAAGACCACTTGCTGAGACATGTCGATACGTCTTACCCCTCTTCAAGACAATGCTAAATTCCATTCTTTCCATAAACTCCACCCAATTCTTGAATGATTGAAAGACGTGCGGTTTATCCTCATATTTATATATGTAAATATATCGCTTGCCTAGATAAAGAACATAATTTGATTGATACTTTTACAGAAAGAAATCCAGTCTATGGGACAGTGTAAACATGAGAACATTGTGAGTTACTACACTTCATTTGTGGCTAAGGAAGAATTATGGTTGGTCATGAAGCTACTAGCAGCAGGTAAGTATTCCAACAACGTGTGGAAGAGCTGTGTGCACTCTATGAGAGGGGATTGGTGGCGTCAGTTTTAAGTCAAAGAGTCATTGAAAGTCTCTTCCCAGTTTCCTCCAAAGGAAGTCACAAATTCAATGAAACTATGTTCTAATTTCCTGTCTCAACTTCCTCATTTTGCACTATATGATAAATAGCTATTTGGAGTGAAAACTATGTAATTGCACTGGTGATTTTGTTATAGAATAAATTAAAAGAAATAAATGAATAACCAAATTTCTTCTAAGGAGAGATTACTACATGATTGTAACCCCAGTAGTCGCAATTTCTCTTACCATTTTCACCCCACAAGCCTGTAATCGATCTCATTCTGTTGCTTTTAGGATCAGTGTTAGATATCATGAAACATGCTATGAAGAAATCAATCAATAAAGTTTGCCATTTGGATGAAGTTGTGGTTGCCACAATCTTAAAGGAAACTCTAAAAGGTCTTGAATATCTGCATGAAAATGGACAAATACACAGGTGAGTTTTTACACTTACTTTCCTCAATATACTTGCTATCAGACTTCAAAAAGATATAACAAAATAAAGACGAGGTATAGAAAAGGGATTCTACCTCCCTTTAAGAATCTTAATTTAACAAATAAAGTCTTGGTAATTTTTCAAGTGAGTTGACCAACCATTAAAACAATTCCAATGCAAAGATTGGGTATGGTGGCACAACTTTGCACAGAACTAACCGAATGCTTGTACTGTGTAGATGAATTCAACAAATGATGTCATATTGCTGGTTGGCACAGTTTATCATTCAAAACCACAGTAGATGAAATGTAATGGTCAGACAGTAGAAACCTGTCAATTATACTCTTTAAGTAATAAAGATGTCGCAAAATAGAGAGACTGCCAACATTAGGGCAAGATTAACTAGGCAAGATAGCTCAGTTGATAGAGTGCAGTTCCATTAATCCAGAGAGCGCCGCTTCAAATTCCGCCTCAGTCAATTTGTCTTTAAAATTAATAATTCTCTTTGTCAGGGATGTGAAAGCTGGTAACATCTTACTGGGAGAGAATGGTCAGGTACAACTAGCAGATTTTGGAGTGAGTTCTTGGATTGCTACTGGTGGTGATATGTCAAGAGATAAAGTCCGTAATACTTTTGTTGGAACACCATGCTGGATGGCTCCAGAAGTTATGGAACAGGTAATGATTTAAATTTTATTTCACTACAATGATTTGGATGATTGGGATAATCATTTCAATTAATGCAATATTTAGGATCATTTTAATGAATTATAGCATCAGTGTAAAACTTTAAGAATTTGAGGAGTGATTTTTTTCTTTGTTTCCACTGATAAGACTGTCATTGTGGTCAAGTGGTTAGACTGCAGGACTTGCAATCACCAGCTTGTGGGTCATCTTAGCAAGCTAATCGCTGATTTCACAATGACTTGTATTGTCTTCTAGTGACTGAATCAGAATTTATTGACTTGTGCAATTCATAATCATAGATGCTAGACCAATGTTTGTATGAGAGAGATTGGCTTTTGCCAGCTTGGCATTGGTATCCCCTTGTGGGAGCTTTGCTGAGTCCTCTTGTTGGGAAGATCATCTAAACAAACAAGCTAAAGCAGTGGAAATATTGTAACCTAACATTGCAATCATGAGGATTATTATTTTCATAATTTATAATCAAACCATATTTTTTGAGAAACACTAAAGCAACGATTTGAATGATTTGGTTGCAGGTTCGAGGTTATAAATTCAATGCCGATATCTGGAGTTTTGGAATTACCGCAATTGAGCTGGCGAGTGGTACCCCACCATATGCTAAATATCCACCTATGAAGGTAAGAATGGATACCAGGATAATTAGTTACTACCGGATGTGTTTGTGATGGTTGAATTTATAAGCTCATCATATCCAGTAAGTTGGAAATAAGGGTGTGTGGTCTTTATAATACCTCATCTTTAAGACATCAGTTTCTTCATAAAACTTCATCTTGAAGAGATTCGTCTCTTGATAAAATCTCAACTTGAAGACATCCGTTTCTTTTATTTTGTCAGGTTCTCATGATGACTCTGCAGAATGACCCACCCTCCTTAGAGATGGCTTTCAACAACAAGGATGACGTCAAGAAATATAGCAAAGAATTTCGTAAAATGATCTCCAAATGTTTACAAAAAGATCCAGACAAGAGGTAAATTCCTTACTTTCTTTTTCTGTATTTTATTGAATGATTGCATAAGTTTCTCTTGACTAAAGTTGGTTAAAGAACACTCAACAGAAATAAACTGTTGCTCTTTTTGGCAATCCAGACCATCAGCAAGTGAGCTTCTTAAGAGTCCCTTCTTCAAGAAAGCCAGAGACAATCACTATCTGAAAGAAAAACTCTTAGATCAAGCACCGACACTAGATGACCGTGGACAAAAGGTAAAGAGACATTAACCTAATCCTTTCATCAATGTTATCTTTTCTCTTTCATGTACCATCTTCCTTTTGTTTTAAAGTCATCATTTGTTACTCTTGCTATTTGTATTTCTAAATTTGATACAGGTGTGTTGTTTAGGGTCAAATTTGTTGCACTAAAACACGTTTGTACTTGTATACTAAAACATGTTTGTATACTAAAATACGTTTGTATACTAAAATACGTTTGTATACTAAAATACGTTTGTATACTAAAACACGTTTGTATACTAAAACACATTTGTAATTTTTAAAATTGTATTATTTATACAACTAAACGTTTGTTTTATCAACAATTTTTAATTAAAAGTGCTTACACCCTTGTGTAATGAAACAAACAAATGTTGTCCAACCCTGCTAAATGCAGCGGCGTTTATTTCATGGGATCATATATGACTGGTAGATAAGATATTGCATATTGAAGATTTATTTTCACACCCAATCAGGTGACTCGTGTTCCAGGATCCAGTGGTCGACTTCACCCTACAGAGGATGGTTGGGAATGGTCTGATGAAGAGCTAGATGAGAATAGTGATGAGGGTCGAAGAGCCAGCGTGGGACGCTCACCTCGTATTGCCATGGATGTCAAAATGCATCTGCAGAAAGAAAAAGCAGTAAAGATACCGGTAATAAAGATGGGTTGAACTCTTGAGATTTTACATCTTAGACCAATTAGACACTTGGATTTAAACTGCAGCATAAAAGTTTACTTCACACAGGAAGGTTACCAGCCTTAATTAATCTGAATCTGAATCTTAATGTTCCATTGTTTGTGACATGTTCCCTACTTTGCAGCCCTCTGAAATTTTAGAGCACTGAGGTTGTGTCAAATGGAATTCCCCTTAAACTCAAAGTTCAAATGCTTTGTTTTGGATTTGCTTTTTAAGGCCACAAAAGAAGAACCTAGGAAACCAGAGATTGTGAATTCCAATGTGTTAGCACAACCTACAGCTACACCACCAGCAGCTGCTCCTGAAGGAGAACCGGAACTAGGCCCTACACTTCATATGGTCCTCAGGTTAAGGTAGGCTTATTATTTGAGAAGATGCTCCAGAAACAGATTCCATAGTTATTCGGAACAATTCCACAGACCATTGACTTTTGTTATAACAAGATCGCTGGGACTTGTCAAATTGCCTTTTTATTACAGAAATGTTGTTATATTAAGAGGACATCAAAACAAAGAAACACTACGCAGAAATCAGACTCTTGACTTCAGAATGTACTCTTTATAAGCAGAATTTTTTATAGAGGGTTGACTGTACACCATTTATCATTCTACGGCCATCTTTGTCAATTTGTTTCCATCCAGCCTCATTTTGATATTATTGAGTTGAGTGACAGAACAAACACAGGGTCTGAAATCAAGCCCTTAAACAGTTCACATGGCTCAAATTTGGGAGGGAAATGCACAAGACCACAGGGCTTGTATCAAAATGAGAAAAAACTATTTTAAAGGGAAGATAATTTTATTGTCTTATGGGTGAGTAAACTTCGACTGAAAGTCAACATTTGAACCTCTTTTTTTCTTAAACTATTTTAAAGATATTACACATTTGGGGATTACTTTCCAATAAAACACCCACAAGATTATCAGACTTGTACGGTCATAAGTTTACTGGCCTGACGCTAAAATCGCTGGCTTTGGGCTTGCTATCCAGTGTAAATTTTGAGTCCTGGCTCAAAAAGATGCATTACTTTTGATAAAATAGCTGAAGCTTTTTGTTGGGGAAATTACTGATTGCATACATCAACTTGCAAGAAGAGAATCTTAAAGTTTAGTTTTGTCTCTGATTTCAGGAATGCTCAACAGGAACTGAATGATATTCGCTTTGATTACACCATCAACAAAGACAATGCAGACAATCTTGCTCGTGAATTAGTATCAGCTGGTCTTGTTGATGGCCAAGATCTTGTTATTGGTAAGTGGTAAGAAAGAATACAAAAAGTTGTTCTGGTCATTGCTTATGTTGTGTGTCGTGGCCGAGCAGTTAAGAGCACAGGACTCAAGCACTAGTGTTTCTGAACAGCAGAGTGTGGCACGGACACACGATGTCCTTAAGCAAGATACTTAACCATTATTGCTTTGATCTTCGGATGGGACGTAAAGCTGTAGGTCCCATGTGTTTTGTAATGCATGTAAAAGAACTCAGTTACACTTACGGCTAAGAGAAGGGGTTCGCCCTGGTGTTTCTGGCAGTGGCTGCTGAATGCCCAGCAGCACCATGTATGCCCTTGGAAAGTGCTTAGTAAAAAGGTCTCATGATTCAAAAATAAAGAAAACCAGTCTATAAATGTTTGTTCAAGTGCCTTGAGTACCTTCTTGGTAGATATAAGCGCTATATAAGACTATATAATATATTATGTATCACATGAGGCTTTCCATTTCCAAGTGATTTAACGTCTTAAGATCTTTTTCTTTACAGTTGCTGCAAATCTTCAAAAGACGGTTGATAACCCGGAGCATAAAAATGCCACATTTAAATTGGTAAGTTTTCTTTTTCAAGAGTAGAGGCTTTTAAAGATAAAAACACTGTTATTCAGTGTTAGTTTTGTTGATGTATTAGAATTCCACCAAACAATTCAATACATGACACTGTGTTGGAGTTGTTACACTACCTTCACTCAACCTTGATTTACTTCAAGCGGACTTGAATCCTTGAACGATTCTAATCGGTCAATTCATAGCACCATGGATGTGATATAAATCTACATTGCACGGCCCAAACCCGCAACACCTCAACAAACAAACAAACAAACAAACAAACAAACAACAAACACCCCAATAAACAAATAAAGAAACAAATTATGTAGTTTTTTGTGTAAATTTTTATCTGCAAAAGTTGTCTTAATTCAGCCTCTGGCGATGACCTTTTTATTAGTAAACCATTTCAATTCAATTCAATTCAATTAAAAAACAAACAACTGATTCGGTTTGAACTGAATGACTAAGATTCTTCTTGTAACACGTTTTTTTTCCCCCAACGTATTATTATTTTATCAGAATTCTGGTGATAGTCCTGGAGATGAGGAACATCTTATAGGTTTCGCCAAGTTGTCGATCAGCTAAGATCAAGGATTGTCTAATATAGGTGATGTTGAAACGTAAGCGCCATTTCATGATCTTGAGACATTCAATGAGAGCTGTTCTAAAAGTATAGTGCAGAAACCAAACTGTTTTGGTTTTTATTTGAAGTCTAGTTGTTAACCCCCAAAATCTTGGTTGGTATACATTTCAACATAATCATGTAGATATGCGGGGGACCAGCATTACATTGCAGTGGAACATGCCAGAAAAGACTGTTGCTTATAATAGATATTGGTTAAATGAACTGGCTGGTCAGGTTACCAGATATTATTTTTGTTCTTGTGAATTTGTGCACACTACAAAGATGGACACAAGGTGTATCATTTTTCTTGTGACACAAACACACAGTGTACAGACAGAAACTAAAATTGTATTGCTTCAAAAAATTGCACATTGTTTGCAAAAAGTATAAATGACTTCCTCGCCAATGGTTGTGTGTTAATGATCACTCTGTGAAAAAAGGTGTAAATTCGTAATCCGCAAAAATATATATCTTTTGATATGCCAGCTTTTACAATGTTAAGTGGAAATACATATTGAGTAAAAATTCATTTTAAATTCAAAATCTTGAACTGAAAGTAAAAACTGTGAGAAGTTAATTATCTTGAAAGGAACGGACTTGTTAATAATTACATTCTGAACAGTTATGCAGCGAATTAGCATTATTACCGCTCTGGATCTAGTTTTGAGAATAATGAGATCTCCAAACTATTTCATGTGTCATATTCAGGTGTCCAATTGAATTTGTTTGCTTGGACATCAATATTGTCAGCCCAAACATGGTTGAAAAGGAAACAAATTCTTTACATCAAGTTGCAGGTTCAAGTCTTTAAATTATTTTAGATGAGGCAAAAGAAAGAATGTTGGCATATATTCATTATTCATGTATTTGTTTTGGATTTGTAAAATTGAGACTTATGTTCATAATTGGAGACCAAGTTGAGGAGAAAAAAAAATGTGGTCTATTGTAAACAACTCTTGGTGTGTACAAATTAGGAAAATTCTTTAAAAAAACAGCTTTTCAAAAAAATATTCTATCCTCCATTTAAAAGTCATGATAAATCTTTAAACCAACTTCCACCGAATTTGACAAAGCCAATAATGACCTCTGTTCTGTTAAATCTTTTGATTTGATTATTTAGTTTGTGTATTCATATTTAGAAATGTATTGACAGTTCACTCTACTATTGACCTATTGACCTATCAAAATCCACTGCATACTTTGTTTGAACTAAGGACTGCACTGGTAAACCAATTCAAGCTTTGATGGGATCAGGCATACCACCATAATCAGAGTCCAACAGTTTGGATACAGATTTACCACCAACAAAATATTTACTAACACTTTTACAAGTTTCAAACTTCAGATTTCTCATATATAATGTTATATAAAAGGTTAAGTTTTAATTAATTAGTATTTTTTTTTGAGGTTAGTGGGAAATTTAAGTTATAGTTTATAAACTTCATTTGAAATATTTCTTGTTTTGTTTAATTTACCAGTGCCAATGTTCCCTTGTTAGATATAAAACTGCCTTTTATAATTTCCATCGATACATCCTTATCATCATCTTTAAGACAGAAGATAATGATGCCATCTTAAGAAAGTTTTAAAAGATGGTGCCCCATTGTAGACAATCTACATTAAACTACATTCAAATGACTCATGATCAATGCTTGCTTGAGTATTTAAAATGTTGTAACACATAAAGTTTGAGCCAAAAGTTGGTAAATTGTGAATCAAAATTTGAAAAAGATAACTGTGAGTTTTAGTTTCTATATTATAAACAGTTTGCATGTAGTTCCTTGTAGTTACACATACTTGCGAACAGTAATTAAAAATTAAATAATTAAAAGTTCAATTGTTCCCCAGGCTCTGCCAATGTCAGGTTGTCTTGATTAGCAGATGCCAGCACTCTTATAGGTTTGCAAAAAACATTTGAGTGCAAATTATGTACTTAAATCAAACCCTATCATACATGTTTGGATTTTGTTTTGATTTTATACAAGTGTTTAGGGTGTGTCTGAATTCCTCAATATTGCCCCTGTAGCCAACAGCCACAGCCATATACAGCTGTAGCCATAGTGGCTTGATTCTGACTCGATTAACTATTTAGAGAAGCTCATTTCTTATATAGACTGTTGCTATGTTATTATCCCATTCATATGTTGTTATTAGAAGTAAAAGAACTTGACCAGTATAACCATCTTGTTTTTTCTCCCATTTAAAGGGACTGTGTCCTCATGATCAAAGCTGACCTGTAGCTGTACATGGAATTATGAACTCTCACCCAGTTACTGCAAGGGCACGATGCTCTCCATATGTATGATAGAGAGAGGGTGCATTAATGCAGTAGCTGGATGAGAGTTCATAGCTTCGCGTATATAGCCACAGGCCTGCTTTGATCATGATGGCGCAGTCCCTTTAAATCAGTGTTTATCAGAATGAGGCTGGAAGGAACCTCAATAGTGCAGTGAGAACGAAACTGAACAATATTGCAATAGGATCATAGAAATTACAAAACAGAGAATGCTGAGCCCATTTATCGTCTGCGCTCTGTATACGCTGCGGACATTGAATATCAATATCATTTGACAAAATAATCCGGGCTGAATTTCACAAAAGCATTTATCTTAAGTTGAGTTTCCAATATCACGGTGATACCATTGTTACATCACACTTTGCTTAGTTAAAAGGTCAAGATTTTTTATAATTTAGGTTTATCTTCTCATACATTACATTTTATTGAAAGATATGAGGTTTTGCTTGTAAAGGATTGCATATTGTATGAAAAGCATTGAAACAAGACTGAATGGTTATAAAAGGAATGTTGGTAAGAGAGTAATAATAAGTGAAATGCATAGTGTGCATTTATGTGAAATCTTGTTTCCGTGTCATTGAATTATTTTATATTATTTAATATATTTTAATTTTATTTAATAACTGCAAATCTTTACAAAACTAAGTATTCTGAGAAAAAACAAAAATGTCTTGAACATTATTTTAATATTGGACACCGTGGCCTTTCCTCTGAAATAGTTGTTTTCTTTACCTCAACGCTTTCAGTAAGGGTTAATGGGAAGGGCTTATTACCTATAATGGGGATGGGAGGGGCAATACAAAAAGGAAACATCACGTCATAGGTTAGCAGAGTACTTCAGGTAGTCTAATTTACGCATTTATTTTAATTTGAGTGTTCATACAAAAACAAATCTGTACCGCCTCTTAAAAAACCCAACCCCAAACAAAAACCCAATTAGACAATGGTCACCTTTAATTTGATCGAAGTTACCCTTGTTTAGTCACAAGAGGGCGCTCGCACTTTGCGCATGTGTACTAGGTATCAGACAATGCTCACCAGCTGTCGTCTGCTTTACGTGCGTCTTCGAACTTGAATGTTTACATCACAAACTCTCGTAAGTACACGTTTTCCTGCTCAGTTTGTGTATTATATTACGATTAGCAATAGTTCATACGTCATTTATAATGTACAGTTGGGTCCAAATAGTTAAAAGGGCGACTTGAAGCTGCCGGTTTTGTTGTGAACATTTAATGTTCTTGATTTTTGTGTGTAGTGCAGCCATCATCATGGCATGTACACAAAGTCACAACATCAACATCATACAATGATGCTCTCCTCAGTCTCAGTCTCAAATTACATCACATGTATGATGTAGCATTGGTCTAGTCACGACAAGTTGACTGTCATGATCATTGTTTACTTTTGTAAATCCCGTATTTACCATCAAATGTCTAAGACTAGAGTAAGACCATCACTTTAGAAATTCCTGTCTTAATATTAAATGTAATTGTCACGAGTTGACACTCATGACAGAGTGACAATGTGTGGGTGTTTGCAGTAAGGGTTAAACCATCTTAATTAAGCCATCATAGAGCCATTATTGTCAGAGCTTCAATGTTTCTCTCTTGAAAATCAAAACGATTTTGGTAAACTTAAATGTTTGTCATTTAAACTATCACATGGAGCTTTGAAGGTTGAATTATTGTGTACAAGTATTGGAGCTGCAACAGAGAAAGAGTGTCGAGCAATCGATGTTCAGAATGACTTGGATCATTTAAATAAAACTAGACTTAAAATTGGAAAAAATGTAATCTGTTTTTGTAAAAGTAAGATTGGGAATGAGGTTTCCGGTAGAGTTCTGGATGTGGGTAATTACCCTCCACCTAGCCCAGGTTCCAAAGTTGGACTCCTCCATTGCAGTGTTAACTGCAACGGAGAGTGGCGTGTGGCGTCCTTAGGGCTAACCCTCAACCAAACTCACCCTGCCTCCCCTCCTACTCTGCTTTGTTTAACCACTGTATGAATTTAGGCTTAAATTTACTCTATTTTTTTCACTCCAGAAAAATATCTAGATGATCATGGTGCATTCATTCTTTGGATACAATTTTCAACTCTGATGGGGGGTGCTGAATAATCAATAATTTATCATAGAAGGAATAAGACGAACTATGAATACTACTCAGCTACAACTAGTCCACCCTCATTCATCTGCCTGAAATGTACTGGTGAGTTTTCAAAACACATTGTATGAAAATAATTCTTTATAACCCAAGTTTAATTGCTTTTTGGTTCAATATACAATCCCAAACGTATGCTACCAAACACCCATCCCTCTTTGATGTCACCCTAGATCCACCCCCATTATGTTACCCCCTTCTACTGTCAAATCAATCCCAAATATGCACCCTACTTTGCTGTCACTTAGGACCCTCCCCCAACATGTTACCCCTTCTAGTTTCATAATGTATCAATCCCAAACATGCACCCCACATTGCTGTCTCTATGGATCCTCCCCCAACATGTTACCCTTCTAGTTTCATACTGTACCAATCCCAAACATGCATCCCACATTGCTGTCTCTATGGAGCCTCCCCCATCATGTTACCCTTCTAGTTTCATACTGTACCAATCCCAAACATGCATCCCACATTGCTGTCTCTATGGATCCTCCCCCAACATGTTACCCTTCTAGTTTCATACTGTATCAATCCCAAACATGCACCCCACATTGCTGTCTCTATGGATCCTCCCCCAATATGTAACCCTTCTAGTTTCATACTGTTTCAATCCCCAAAACATGCACCCCCTACTTTGCTTTCACATTGGCTCCTCCCCCAACATGTTACCCCTTCTAGTGCCATACTGTATCAATCCCAAACATATGCACCCGTTACTTTGCTTTCACATTGGCTCCTCCCCCAACATGTTACCCCTTCTAGTGCCATACTGTATCAATCCCAAACATATGCACCCCCTACTTTGCTGTCACTTTAGACCCTCCCCCTTCTTATGAGCACCCCTTTCCCCGTCCCGTATCTTGATGTCTTAAACAGAATTTCTGAAATGCAAGACATGAGTGATGTGGTTTGAAAGATTCATCAAAACCCAAAGACTGTAGTAAGTTGTTGATCCTTCGCTGGAATGATGTACATGCATTTATCTTTTAATTGCAGCAGCTACATGAATGCTAAAAGACGATGACAATGCCTTAGTACTAATAACAGATGCACAAGCTCAGCCAAAGAGAACACTTGGCTTTCGTCTTAACCATGAATTCAAACATGTGATCTTCAACATCAACTCCTTAATTTATGGAATTCTATGATATTGAGGTAGGCTTGTTACATTAATAATAGACATTGTAAAAGGGCCTGTTTACACAACATTTACAGGACATCATCGTTGTCATGTACCAACAACTGCGTTAAAGCATACAATACATATTTTATGCCAATAGCATTTTTAACAAGTACAAAAGTGAAAAGAGTATTTTGACAATGTGTTTTATAATTATGTGCAAACAGACCTTTACTGTGTACGTTGTTATCACTGCTGATGTTTTATTGCATTATTAACCATTAGGTACTTTCACTAGATTTATACAAAATAGTGAGCCATACCTAAAAGGAATGGGTATCTTCTGTAATTATAAAATGCCCTTACAAAATTGATAACGGTCCTACTTTATAGAAACAACAAGCTGATTCTCCATTTAGTGTTTTTTGAAACAAACTCAGTTAGATCAGCTAAGATGTCGTTGTTTGTTAATGTTAGATTAGTATGTAGGTGTTCAGTAATGACATAGCCTTGAATCTGTTATTATTCATAGAGAGAAATTTGCTGAGGTTTTAGAATACTAAGGGGTCTTACAAAGCAATAGACAAATTTGTTCTCCACTACGTATGAAGGAAGTAACGAACTCTTCACTTTTATAAAATAGGACATTTTCTCACGCTTTAGCCATTTTTGTCTGGTGCCCTGTCTCCAAATGAACATACTAATGCAACACAGACTCCAACTGTTAGATGACTATAGGTACCTGAGTATTATTGCCTTGTGGACTAAACTTTGTTAATAATAATATGGTAAAACAATTTGTGTATACACAAATTTGTCTTGAATGCTTAGAGAAGTAGTAGGAAGAAATAGAGCATCCCTTTCATTTGGCTATAAAAAACATGGAGTTGTTATTACATGTAGATCATGGTATTAATCAATTACTTTGTAACTTATTCTTTAATTTAAATATGCCTTTTGCCATCCTATATTAGTTTTTTTTTTAAATATTTTTACAAATGTTATGTAGAAATGTTTAGGCGTTTCAACTGGAAGGATATGATAGAATAAGCTTAAGTGTAATTA
This sequence comes from Evasterias troschelii, assembly GCA_032357145.1. Lineage (NCBI taxonomy): Eukaryota > Metazoa > Echinodermata > Asteroidea > Forcipulatida > Asteriidae > Evasterias > Evasterias troschelii. Next base: position 334,989 of record JAUELU010000025.1, read on the forward strand.
AATGGTGTAAATAACGAAATTGTTGTATGGAAATGATGTTAAGCCTCTCAAAAAGGTGTTTTAAAGACTTGATATTGCATATTATTGTTTGAATATAATTTTTTAAGGCTTTGTTGTAACCAGAATGCTTACTTTATGTAGCAGATCAATCTCAGCATCATGATAAGTATTAAAGAGTGCTTTAAATCTTGTACTTTACCGAAAATGTTTTTTTGGTTGACTTTTAGCACCCAAAATACATGTTTAAAAAAAATAAAAAATGAAAATGAAAAATAATTAACGAGCGTGCGTTTCAGCCGATTTTAAGAAAACGAAAGACCGTTAATTTTTTTTTTTTTAATATTAAAAAAAAAAAAAATAATAATAATAATAATAATAAATTTGTGCACCCCTCCCCGTCTCTCTCCCTCTCCGCCTCTCCCTCCTTCCTTCCACCTTCCGTGTCCTGTCTCGTGCGTGCGTGGTGCTTGTTAGTGAGTGCATGTTAGTTTACCTTATATACCTTTATTTCTTACCTTGTGTCCTTGCCGGGATTCGAACCCGCAGGTCTTCCGATATCCTGTCCGCGACCTTGTCCACTAGGCCATCGGCGATGCACAACATAGCATTACTTTTCAACCGTGATGAATTTTAGAACCACGCGTTGTAATACTATTCAGATAAATATTCGGATAAATATTTAGTGTAAAGGGCGCCCTCTGTTGACATAAATTAGTTATTTGAACTACCACCACGGAAAAATAAACTTGTTTCCTTCCCCTTTTTAAAGATAACATAGTCCACTAAATAATATTCATATATGTTTGTTAGACTTCTGTAGTTGTTTATTTTTTTTAAGCAGTCTGATTTTGTCTGCATAATTAAATGAAAATTGACACGTTAAAAAGATAACAAATTCACAAAAAAACAATCGGGAAAGTTGAGATGCTGAAATGTTCCCTTTTATTAAAAATATCGTTCATACAAAAATAATACAACATACATTTTGTATAACTATTTCAAAAGTTTTTGAATTGTTTTCATCTTTTATTAAAAATATCGTTCATACAAAAATAATACAACATACATTTTGTATAACTATTTCAAAAGTTTTTGAATTG
>JAUELU010000025.1:342047-352919 GCA_032357145.1 Evasterias troschelii
TTAAGGTTTTTCCCCACTTTTTTCTGGTGATTGCAATGACCGATTGAGCTTAAACTTTCACAGGTTTGTTGTTTTATTTTTATGTTGGGATACACCAAGTGAGGATTACTGGCCTTTGAAATTTACCACAAGTATAAACTCCCTAATGTACGTGTACCTTGTGATTGTGAACGCATGTGTCACGATGTTGTTTACATTTGATTTTGAGACGTGGTGGACGTTACAGATGGAAAACTAAACAAATCTTCCAACATTACTCTAAAAACATACCTTTGTAACATCAAGTATTACTCCCACCTTCGATGAACAGCCAGATAATTCGTAGAGCGTCACAGTTTGTATCAAAAAGAACGTGTTTACTTTAGGTATGAATTTGGGAAACGAAGTGACATCGAAACTCCCTCCATGTAAAACTGTTTTAAAGTGAACTATTGAGGGCGCACTTCATAAACGAACAAAAACTATTAAAGGGGCTATGCAAGTAACATTTTGAAAGGCAGTACATGTAACTACAACATAATGAGTAGGCCCTATCATTATTTAGTAAACATTCAACATAACAGCTAACGATTTGATTGCCACCTATGCACACATCCATGATGTCATAGATCAAATTATGGGGGGAAATAGTAGGAAGGCCCAATAAAACCTCTTTTTGATTACGAAATTACAGAAGGAAAGACCACAAACAATTTATTTTTTGCTCAATCAAAAGGAAACCGGTACATATCATTAATGAATATTCATAGGGGCCATCCCAAAACATTCCATGGTTACCATCTTATCTTGGAGAATTTCAGAAGACTTCGTTCCTCCTCCCCAAAAATAAATAAATATAAAATAGCAAGAAAATACTTAATGTTTTGCAGTGGTCACAAGTTACGCCTTGTGTAGAAGTGCAAAGAATTAACCCATATTTGTTCCTAATGAACCCTTGATTTAATTTGTATGCTAAACAAGTGAAATGGAAAATAAATGTCTCTGAATTGAAATTGAATTTATCAAGCCGCCATATTGTGCGATTTATTGTTTTCACAATGGGCCATAGTAACTATTGACGTAACCAGGCCGTCATCTTAGATGCCAAAATGACGATGAAAAAAGGTGCATCGCACGATCGGACAATGGGCAATCTTCTTTTGACCTCTATAACGAACTTAGTTTCGAAATTTGGAAGAAACCAACTTGTGTATAGCCTTGATAGGCTCTTTTTCATAACTTTCTATTGAATGAGAGGAACACAATGACTGTTCCGTAAAGCTGGTAAACTTTTTACAAGTTGATTCCCTTTTAAAATATTGGACCAAACAAAGTGAGTTTATATTATTTAAATGTATAACCCTATATATCAAAGACAATTTGATAAACAAACAGCACAGACAAACAACTAGCCAATAACACAAAAATAAATTGTCAATAATGTTTATTGTCATACATTATTTTTATTATTACAACAAGACGGTTCCTATATTCATTCAACCGCTCGAATTGGTGAAAACAAAGAGTGGACAAAGTTTGTCCCATTTTATTCCCAAAGCGACTAATTTGTATACCTCTGAAAAACGTTGCATCTGTGCATGAGATGCATAAAATCGAACAAAATGAGACCTAAATTAAACAACATCAGTCCGAATCAATGACATTACCTTAGAAGCTTTAGTTTCATCCACTATTGTCCAGTTTGCAACAACTTATTTAAATAACATGTAAACATTTCTAGATCCATCTCCACTGTCACGAAAGATAAATGTTTCGATCTCTATACATGAAATAGTGTTTTGTGTTTCAGTATCAACCAAGAACACGCACCCAAGAACACGATGCAAATTGGCAGGGTAAAATCCTCGATCAAAACTTTGATTTCTAAATTGGAAGTAGTATTAGCATTATGGCTTATAATTTATATAAAATACAGTCATCTCCACAGTCTTTGAATGGAGGCAAGTTACAGCGTGAATGTTTTTTTATCTCATAATATTTAATTAATTAATTAATTAATATTTGTTTTACTTATAATTACCATGTGAAAAGGTGAAAGACGCGTATTTGATTTGCGTCCAAAACATCAATATGAAAATCTAAATGTATGCATAGATACCAGCATGGTCCATCAAATGGACGGTTGGGAATCGGGTTTGACATATTCAGTGGATCGATTCGGCCCTACGAGTTTATTCTTTACCATAGACTCACAAGAAAGCAATGTTTGCACAAATTCGCTAAAAGGTGGATGACATGAAATCTGCTCGTTTTATTATAAATTATCAAAAGGATTGCTGTGTCCAAACTGATGGCTACAGGTACGACTGCGGCTAGATACCCGCGTCATCATGAGTTGAAGTGCAGTACCCCTTTAACAACACCCTTAGTAAAAGCCATAGCCGCTAATTCGGATACGGAACTACTTTTTAAAGTACCGTATTAACGTGCATTAGTGCGATTTGAGCACAATGGAGGCCTGCATGAGGCCTGCATGATATATTACTTGCCTTTGGACAAAAGTAGGAACAACCAAATCACAGCAACATTCAGCAGTTATTAATGCTGTTTCTTTCCCTTCAATATACGAGTGCTTTGATATTTGAGCAAATTGTTATTAATTGATTACTGAAGTCAGCATAATCCACAATGGATCTGAGTCAGTGTCATTCTACTGAGCTAGAGAACGAAGCCAACCGCAAAATAACACCCGCTACTTTCCCAATTACCAAATAATGTTTAATTGATGATGTTTCCTTAAAAATAAATAGTTGCTAAATATTGTTCATAATTTTTAACTTTAAGATAAAATGCTCCTGTGAAAAAATAATAACCAGGCATCCCGATCCAGGAGATTCACTGCCTAAGAAGGATTCTTCAATTACTTAAAACCAAAATGCAATTTGAGGTCTCTCAAGCACAATAAAATAAAAATGTAAATTAATCACCAACTTGAACAATTCAAATTCCTTACAAACTGAATTCCAAGTATGTCATAACTTCCACCACAATAACAAAATAAGCAAATTATTCCTCATGGAAACCCTACAAAACTGTGTCAAGGAAGTACACTTCCCTACACTTTTAAAGTAAATATTGTTTCAACATTATTAATAACTACATTTTCAACAACAGTATAATTATGATAACAACCTTTAAGGGTATTTAATATGAAGCGCACTTATGTACATAGTTTTTTTCTCTGTTTGATACTGTACACTATACATAAGGATATACAAAAATACACGGTAAAATTACATTCAATGTTAAGTCAATATATCAGGTGACTCAGGTGAGAGTTGATGAAGAAGTCTTCTGTGCGCTATACAACGTCAAAGTTTTCCCTGTACATTTTTCCACAGTGTTGCGTTGGAATTAGTCTGGGGCACTCGTTGACACATCGCTGGTGGTGCAAAAGTTCGTTGGTTACCTTCGTCACATTGTTCATGTTGTTTATCTTATTGTTGTGTTGTCTCCCATTGAATGGATCCACAAGCTTATTTCCAGTGATATTGATGTTTTTCACGCGAGAATTATCGAGAAACTGTGGTGCTCTCTGAATGGTAGTGTTATGTGCGTTGTGAGTCCGTAATATCGCCCTCTGTCGAACGTCCACATTCAGTTTGGTGAATTGTTTGTCTTCGCTTCTGAGCATACGAGCAGCGATCAAGATGAGGCCAATTAAAATACATGCACCAGCGATGGGTACTGCTATGACAGCAGCCCGGAACCACAGAGCCTGTTCACTGGCTGCTTCGTAAGGTTGCGTGTAGTGATCATCTGTAAAAACACACACAAATGTCAACATTACAGTATTGGAATAACTTATTAATGTGGCAAGGAAAACACAAATGGTTTACTGCTCTCATATGAGTTGCTAAACAGACAAGGCATTTATTTCAGCAGTCGTAGGGCAAATAAAACACATTTTATAAACAGTTGATGAGTAAAACATAAAGACTTCTTCTAATTCAGCACGCTAAATATGTCTTCAGGTATAATCCCTTAAGACACAAGTCGTTTTCTAAGATGATGTACTAAACATACACACTTTTCCGATCGATACACAGCCGTGCTTATAACAACTTCATCTACAAGCTGTAAAACTATTTTTCTTAATCAAAATTCACGAAGAGATATTGCAAATTGATTAGAAAAATAAACATGGAAGAGATCGATTGCTGTGCACTTTCCTATCAGCAGATTTAAGCTACAGGACACCGAGACTAGACTAGTCAGTGCTCAGCATCAAGACGTCTTTAAAAAGCAAAGACAAAATAACCTTTTTAGTTTATTTGTTGGTATGAGCCACCAGAACCAATAACAGTTTCCCACAAATTACGAGTTTGTTTTCCCATCAGCTTCCCACGTCACCCAATGACACCAAACGTACAAAACATTTGTTAACAAATATTGTTTGTATATTGGATTCGCATGAAGTAGTTTACGGCGATGAATCTAAACACAATGAAGTCTAAGAACATGCTGTAAACTAGTCACGGTTGAAATAGAAGTATTTGACATTTTCTTGGTTACCCATTAACATTGGTATTGGGCTCAAGGATCAATCCAAGATGGATGACTAGGCTTGTACGTCACGGCAGCTGGTTCTGTTCAACTGGTATTTATACGCATTAGCATCAAATGTGTTTTATGCCTAAGAAACGCTCCGTTGATTACATTCAATACTACGGCATGATAATGCCACTTTAGCTTCAAACTCAGAACTGTGACTGGAAAAGTTTCAAACAGGAGTGTTAAAGCTATGCTCCATTTCGTACTCTGAACAGAACTGAAAACGAGAGAAATAAAACCCGAAGCCAGGCACTATTTTATTATCAAAGTAAATATGTTTATCCAATTTTCAAACGAAGAGCTTCAAGGTTTATCAATGGAGGAATATATTAGTTTATGGACGTTTTGTGATTTTTTTTCTTTAACTATCTGCAAAACAAGCCGAAGGTAAGGAACTGGGACTACAAAGCACATACAAGTTCACAGTTACATTATTGAAAATAAGTGGTGGGTGGTCTCGTTAGTCAGGTATTTGCAGAAGGAAAATAAAAAGCAGCACTTTAATGAATAACTAGTAAAGTAACATTATTATGTTTGTATATGTCATTGTATCAAACGTTTTCAGTATATACATTTATACATCAGATATGAATTGAAGTTGTGTTTGAGGTATTGTCAGCATCCAGTCTGAGACAGTGAATGCAAACCAACAAAGCCCTTATATTAGTTACATCCGCAAACATAACAATGCCCCGAGTGCATTTTATATCTCACTACCCCTCAACAATACAACAGCAGCAAACCAATATGAATCAGTATTTTTCCCCCAACACAGGAGAAGTTCAACGGCCGCTTGAGGACAATAACATGACAAAACCTCTACCTTCATCAAGCGGAAGAAAGTACCCAGAGACCACGCATCATTACCTAACAAACGATGTTCCATTCGCCTCATTAAACTCCGTATTCACGGACGGTGTTTTTGAAGCGAAACCCCGACGAAAGATGTCGGTGCAAACACCGGTAGTGAACCGATGGATCACTGGGGAATTATGCTCAAATTCGACCGCCAGACTTTTCCTTTGGTAACCGGTTCTCACGCTCATTCCGGAGCCGATGTTTCCCGGTGTCTCATTTATTCTCAGAGAGATCTCCATACAACCAAAATATTTTTGAATTTGGTTAGCGAGACTTGGCCGACCTAAAATGGCGCCTGCCGAATAACATTGATGAATGCTTTTTCCATGCACGACTACAAACTCAATGTGGCGTTAGTAATTTTAACAATACCAATGCCATTACCAATGCAAATAAACCTTTACAATATGCAACGGAAAGTTCCATGTGAAATTTCATCAACCCAGTTGTGGTAGGCCCACGAAATTCGCGTACTGGACTGGATCCTATATTCTGTTCCTCAAAAAGTTTCCCAACAAAATCAATCTACATTCACAGAGACAGCTTGAAAGCATACATCAGACTTAAAACACCACTCTAAAATTTGTTTAACATTTTCATCTTCAACAAGAAAATATTTATTTAAAAGATTCTGATTCATATAAACAGTACACCATCAACATGACTTGAAATCACAACCATACAACCTTGCTGAAATAGATCACTCTAATAGTAATAGACTAAAATATTAAACAAATTAACAGTCATTTCACCTATTCCCCTAGGCTTTGAATAAATGATAAAACTAAGTAAATAGCTTTTCTATTTTCACTATATCGATCGTTCATACGTAGGCAACTTAAGAAACATTCACCATACAATGCACATTTTGTATTTGTTCACAGTTATTTGGTACCAAACCACGGCAGTCAGATCGCAGACAGAGCTGTTTTTATTGTTTAGATGAAAAAACCAACGATAGACAATAATCCCAGCCGTTGTCTTAACTGAGACAACCTCAGTCGCCCATACGTTTTACTGACCTTGGCGGCACGTGGCCACAAAATGAAATTAATTTTTTCTCGCCGAGCTGGATACAAAACACCAGGGGGAGAATACTGACAAATGGAAAAGCCTCTCTTTTTTGGCAAATAATGAGTGCAAAAAGATAATGCATACAAGAGGTCGTTGACATCGGAAAATAATAGGGGGCAAGTCCACAAGGGAGAATGTCTGTTCATTAATGGCATTTTTAATGACAATGCTGGTAGTATTAAGACATTTTGGGTGAATAATCTGTGTACTATACAAACAGTCTGTGGGATACTGTTTTTTTTTTAATGCGTTTGTTGTGATCTTCATACAACCATGGATGGAGCCGAGACCGTGTCCGAATTAAGCGACTTTGGCTACGGCTATGGCCGTTGGCTGCAACGACAACGTTGTAGAAAAGGACTTTTCCGCGATCAAGCCGTAACCGCTAGCCACTGCCGAAGCCATCCATTCGGATCTCAGGGCCTCGTCACACATGGCAGTTTATACTGTACTTGGAGGCAACCAACTGCAATACCCACACAAGGGACACTTTTTAGTCAGCACAAGAGGTATCGAACAATGTCTCATAGGATCCCCGAGAAAAGTATGAGAACATTTATAGTTTTTTTATGTGAATGCCTTTTCTTCTTGGAGATTTCCCGAAACTGGTTGCCTATAAATAATAATTGTCCTGTGTGACATTGCCCTTAGATTCAGATCTTGAGACAAACCAACCTAACATCAAAAGAAATAAATCAACGGAGGTCAAATTCTTTTGTATTAACGCTAACCTCAACGAAGGTCACGACTCAAGTGGTAACTGTGTCTTATTTCTTTTTAGATCAAACCTGAGATACTGTGAATGTCTCTCAGAGGTCAGTTTGATGTCAATGGAGAAAAATTTGCATATTAATGAGTTATGGCGAACCATCGCTTCGACTTTGAGAATAAATCTAATTTTTAATACCAATCTTACGTTACTTCGATCAATGTCTTGTTTTTTAATTGAGTAATCTTTGAGATCGAAAAGTAAACACAATATTTTTCCAATCCCACTATTTTAAAAGAAAACAATTGATCTGAACAAAACAAAATTCCTGAAGGCTAAATCTATCAGTCTGGCTAGCTTGCTGCCTAGACATCTCAAGCATTCAAATAAAAAATTGATGTGAACGATGGATGGCAGACATTACCCATTCATTTCGCAACTCATCGTCTGGCGAACATTTTGCCGATATTTTTCTCGGCCTTGTACTGTCTGCCTATGCCTAAACGACGACGTGTTTGCTAGACGGTATCGAAAATTGAAAACATAAATTTAGGGCATACATTGTTTGCGTAGCTTCTAATAATAATGCTGCGTTGATTCTTCTGCTCTGATTGTACTGTGTGGTGGTTGATTCCTGATGTTTTATTCAACAGTGAAAATACTAGATTCAGTAAAAGAAGCGATCTTTATTCGTCATTGAAGAAGAAGACTAAAACATGCTTTCGTCTTATCCAAAGTTTTACTTCTCTACTGTTGTTTAGGCAGTTTTCACTTTCTTTGTTTCTTGGCTTCGGTGTGATTGTTTATATATTTTTGGGGTTTTATTAAGTGAAAAAGGTCCCCATTTAGTGCAATAAATGTTATTTTAAAAAAATGCCTTTTCTCAAAATTCAACTCATTTCTTGTTTTTAACTCTAGAAAAAACCTTTTGATGCAACATTCTGAGAATTGAAACAAGTTCCTGTCTAAAAGATGTTTTTACTAACAATTCCATAAGAACATTAACATTGGTTCCATCCTAACAATATTTATTAGTTAGTTGACAACACCACCCACAACAGACGGTTATAGAATCTCATAGAAGGTCTGTCGTATATCTCCAGCCAGCCAGGGTCAAAACACAAACACACAATTGAGTTGAATGCTGTCAACATTCGAGCAAAACCGTCATAAATCCGACCGGGTACCAGTTGTTAGCCTTCGACATCGTTGCCCCAAACGTTCAACTTTGTGCATACTGTTGTAACTTTTACTCGGTTATGGAACACCGGCCGATAAACCCAAATCTCTGGGCAATAAATTGGGTCAACTACAGACCTTCATGAATGCCTAAAATGGGTCCATGGACCTCCATGATGGAACAAGTAGAAGATCTGTGCGTCAACGACTCTTGGCTACCTGGTCATACTACATACCTTTATCATGCTGCCACAATCTTGGTCACGTTCATTGTATCCAGTAACAATCAAGAATAATAATATTCATTGTAAAAAAACAGGAACCAGACAATTTCTCCTTCCAGCCTCGGCTTGGTTACATTGATTTGAATAGGAGAAAAAAAGATGGCTGCACCATGATATATTAAACCCCTCGAACATTTTAACATGCCCTCAGTCTTGTTCCCTATGAGGGATAGCAATTACGAATACTGATCTTGGATCAAGAGTCGGGCTACTGAATATGAACAGACTGATGAATTCCTGAAAAGATTTAACTTAATTATCCTTTTAACCAGGGTTTTTGTGGTGTTTTAAAAATATATTTTGTCCCTTGTTCTTGTACGCAATTTTTTGTGTGAGGCTTTTCCCCACGCACGTTGTCAATTGTTAAATATCTTCATTTTTGCCTGTCTAACTTTTGAAAGACTGTTGTTACCTTTTTGGGTGAATCACGTGCGATTCAGCTTTTGGCTGCAATTCGTGACAGAAATAAACCAATGTGAATGAATGCATGCACGATAAGACTTTTCCTTGGTTATAATTCATCCAACATATAGTATAGGAATATTCAGAAAATGCAACACTTTTGTCGTAAAGGTATCACCCAGATCGCAATGTGTTACGTAAGATTCAAACTCGGTCTCATCTTTCTGAGCACCTCAGCAATATTATATTTGTAATATTTAGAGCAAAAGCTTCAAATAAAGCTAGTTTTTTTGTCTACACTTCAATAAGACCACTCTATTTGATTGTAACGTACAATCGATCACCTTGATAAACGCTCTCTAATATCATAATAATAGTGTAGATTGTTGCAGTCAGGTTGGTGTGAGGCACTGACTCATCAGCCATGCCAGCTATAATCGCTCTCTTCGTACAGCCCCGAGGGTCAATATACAGTTGTAATGCCCAGGGAGCGGTTAGTTACCAGACCCGTGCGTCGCCCCAGGCCATAGCTGTCTGAAGTGCCTGGGCGAGCATCATTGACTTTGACGTAGAGTGTCTGTTGGTTTTACCCCGCGATATTCCATCAACGATTTGGAAACATCTCAAGGGAATAGTACAATGAACTGCACATTCATCTCCCCGGCGCGGCCCAAAAGACCTCAGGAAACTTATACAGCAAAATACACAGAATTAACCGAGATTGGTCTCAACTCGCTTCAGTCAACTGATCGTTCATTTGACAACTTTATGTGTAGTGCAGACAGCCTAAGGTTGTTACACTGATTGAGACAAGGTAACAAGTAACAACGATGATGAGTTTTATCTGGCACCTGCCCTTCTCTAATAGGGAGAACACACAATAAAATATAGTCAGTCACTAAAATTTATTAAACTCCATCAAACTTTTCTGAATGCGGTCCACAACATCCATCTTTTGAAAACAAAATTACGAAAAATGTTGACAAAATTCCTTCCAAACATATAGCAGTCCAAATCTAAGGAACATTCAACATTATTCCCATACACACAGAACATAAACGAAACTTCACAATATTTTATGTCTCGATAAAAAAAGACGTTATCCTTGATAACAAGTTCCTATAGTATAGTACGGTGAACGTTTCCACTATTTATTACACCATATAATACAACCGTCATTTGTTGATAATAAAGTTAAAAGTAAAAGTTTCAGTCTTACAAAACAACCTCACATAGCTTGAAGCTCCACCTCTCACATTATAAACACAAATATTAGTTCTAAAGAAGTAATATATGACTTTCTCTGACAAGTGATCTCCCATCGAGGTATGTGAAGCACTTAAAGACGTTGAGACTCTTCGGAAACACAAGCACCAGAGACATAAAATGAACAGTTTTATGGAAAGGTGAAAAAGATATATTTTGTATTGGATACGAGCAGGGAGCCATTGTACAGTAAGGACAAGGAGTTTTAAAGACAGCTCAGAATACAATAGATGTAAAGTCTTTGTCTTTATTCATTGAGCATGAAAATAAAAGCTGACGTTATTGTTTTATAGTCTCACTAATTCAAATTGTCACGAAGCTTCAACAAAGCATATAACGAAACACAATAAATAAAATAAAACTTCTTTCTTATTATTATAATATTTTAAATTATATTTCTTTCTTCAACCATCTCCTATCTTGCAGCTGAGAACACTCGCACCAATTGATGATTACGACGTAAAATGACGCGGCATAACTAAACTGCAAAAGCTCGATATCTTTTTCCCATATCACCACAAAAGATAAACAATCTTAGTTCAAATC
>JAUELU010000025.1:358330-370900 GCA_032357145.1 Evasterias troschelii
GACTTGTCCGAAATGATAAATTTACTGTCTACAAAACTGAAACGTATTCTCAATTTACAGTCTTAAACTAAACTACAAAGTAAGGGTACTTTGCTCGTTGAGAGACGTCTTCGAAACAGTTGACTTCCTTTAAGATGAAGTATACTTCTCTCCAAGACAATGTCCCCACTACACTCCTTTAAAGACCCATTTACGCTTTCTAGAGCTCAACTGGGATTTTTCGGGTTGAAGGAATCTGTCACATCAAATATGTCACATCGTTATGCGATCCTAAAGTTGCAATGTGGTTAGTAACTACGTCGAGATATGGTCACATACCTTTCTCTTTGGTTACTGTTACATTAATTCGCCTCAAGAAGCCTACCGGATCAAGTGACATGTTTAAGCAGGGTCCTTTCTCTATGGTTTAAGTAGGTGTAGTTGTGCACGTGCTGGTTGAAGCATCGTGCTCTTCAAACAAGGAAACCTTTATAGCAACTCGAAAACATTTTATTGCATGAAAATACAACTGTGGAAGCCAGAGTACCAACTCAAACATAAAAGTCATGGCACAACAAATATTGAAAGCAAAGAATATGAATATAAATCATAGTTTGGTATACCCTAAACCTGGTTACGCACATGTTCCCATACCCCCACAATTACACCTCTTAATATTGTGTTGAGTTAAAAACTTAACTTTCAATCCACACTGTAGTTAATGAGCAAATGATAGTTCAATGACCAACAGTTATCTCATCCCATTCCATATTAAAAGGGTCAGTTAAGATGCTGTCAAATTTCTTCTGGCCGAGCTTATACAAAAAATACCAAACAGCCGTAGAGTAATTTAGTGAAATATTCAAACAACGCTAACGGATAATGAGGGACTCATTGTGAGTTCCATACTTAAACTTTCACTCAAGGCGCGTCTCTGCCAATCACACGAAACTACGCAGTTGAGCTGAAACAATTTGGTCCTTTGCCCGCATTACAGTTATCGATTCGCGGTAATATTTCTACCAATAAATAAATGGAACTGTTGTCTTCCTCAATCATCAAACAGTCGTTCAAACTGTACCCGTTCACCCCAGCCGGCTTGGTAGTTACCAGGCGGTGACGACGTGGCATGTTTGCGCGGGCTGTGCGCAATATTTCAAGGCGGCATCGACTGTTCCCGTTCACACGCGCTACTCTTAAATCATCCACGTTGTGGCGCAGACGACAGCGCAATGCTAATGGATTAAACGTACATGATCTGGTTAATCGCTTGGATTTTGTTTTTGATCCAAGTCAGATTAACAATGAACCAGTAAACATAGAAATCAAGCAGACGTATAACACCTGGGCTCTTTTAAAAACATGACACATGTTATTTGCCTAATTTATTTATGTGCAAACCAACTGTTTTGATCAAAAATTTTCAGGAGTAGGCCTAAGTTGCCTTGAACAAAAGGCAGCTGACATTAAAAACGTGACAATACCACATACAAAGACATTTTTTAACACTGAGTGTAAACCACAATGAAGAACAAGACCCAGTTGTCAGTGATTCTCACACACTCAGTAAGATTCTCAAGGGGTTGTAAGAGCGCCAATATGACACAAATAATTAGAGCCGACACTTCCCGATAATCAACCCTCATGATGGCTTCTCAAGTTGCGGGCGCAATGTGATATCTCCGTAATGAACTACTCTATGTTTTTAATTTGACTATTGAAGGGATCTATATTTGCCGAGATAGTTTCAAACATCGAGTGTGATTTACTGGGAAGTACTGATTTTATTTGTAAACAAGAGCTCGTGTAATTGTACAAAAAACAGCTTCCATACAAAATCCTTTTGTAAGTTTTTAAGTCTGAAGCACTGACGACTGTACAAAGAATCCAAAAATATACGGCTGGCAGAGAAGAAATGACGATGAATGAATTTTTTGTTTCAATAATATGGGATGAAACACTTGATATGGGACCCTTCGTTTAGGTTGATAGTTTGGCTAGTTATTCTGAATTGGCATGGACGGCCTCAGGATAGAGTACAATGATTTCAAATGCAACAATTTACCCCTAAAAAGCCATTCTACTGTATAACAAATAACCAACTTACCAAATTCTTCATTGGGCCTGTCTTTACCAGTCCTGACCTTTGACCCGTCTACATTGTTACACATACTCTCAAAGCAGCAGGATAACTCCTGAAATTTAGAGGAGTCTATCTCCAAAGCAGGAGTAGATGTTGATTCATTGGATCGGGCAATCTCTTCACATTTCTCCATAGTGATTGACTCAATACAACCATGAAGATAGGGATCCTCTGTTTCACCATCGTTGTCTACAAGCTGAGAGTAACAACCGAGTTGTGATTCGCACATGTAGTTATATGATGCACATCTTGGCGAGTTACAATAACAGTGAATTTGACCTGAAAATAAAAAAAATAAAAAACAACAATTATTGACAAGCTTCTTTCAACAAATGAACGTATGCTCAGATATAGAAAGGACCATTGACCACGGACTGCTGTAGTTAAAGTATTTTTCGACATAATCGTAATATTAAATACTTCTTCCCACGGAGTCTTATTAAATATGACATTACAAACATATTAAGATGGAAACCTATTTCTCCCACCTTGAATTCATTTTGGGCAATAATTTCTGAAGTGGAAGGTGTTCTAACGGATCACTCATCTTCAGATAAAATTTAAATAAAGTGATGATCTGGTTTGGATTAAGTTTTTACAACCGACTGATTCTACTTTTTGTTTTACAAATATCAAAACAACTTGTTGACTTTATCTTTAATCTTGGGTAAATTGAATGGCATTTAAAGACCGACCTACACACATTTAAACTAAGTCTCCAGTAAACACTTTTTCACAAGACCTTTGATATTCTGTTGACGTTTTTGCTACACTGACTACATTGTGACTTGCTCTCTGTACCAACTTCAAACAATAAATCTTTAGGGCTTAACACGTCTGCAAAAGAATGATTTATATATTTTTATTCTAACAATATTTTGCCGACTATAGTTTGACAGCTTCCCTTGCCGGCAGCAAGTTCGTGTCACTCAGCAAAAGAAACAAAAAGAAGTGGGATTTACTTAGGCGGGTATAGATGACAAAAGGACCGACCACAAACCATTTGAGCTGTCACCAACAGTGTACTAAAGATGGAGGCTGTAGCTAGGACTGATTGCATACCAGGCTAACAGGTTTGATGACGGTTTGTTAAACCAAGCCAAGGCCCCGTTGCATGCTCACTCCCAGTCAGTTTGTCACCGAGAGAGAAAGAAAAAAAGATCCTTGGCTGTCATTGTCTCGATGACAATGATACGGTGTCTGCAGTTCCTTATGGGTTTAGAAAAACACTGACGGACGAGGATGGAAGGATTCAATACCCCATGCTGTTCGGACAGTAAAGAAGAGACACACTGCCTAACATCTACAGGGTAAGAAGCGATACCAACAATGGCTAAGCGAACAACGTGATGAATAGACCGAAGAGGAAATAGGCGCTGTGCCGCTGTCTGATGGCGCCAGGCACGCTCCATTGGTTTAAAGCCACGATCAAAAAAAAAAAAAAAAAAGTAGAGACAAGTCTGCTCCTAGATAATGATTTCGTCCTCCATCAACGGGTACTGGGTATTGTTACGGGTGATGGTACCACAATTTTTATTAAGGGTTTGGAAGAGCGATTTCAAAATCAATTTCTAAAGGAGTGTGTTTAATTACTACATCTTCAAGGGTCGGTGGGTATCTGATGAGAAACTATCAGTAGTCACTACGTGACAAACAGAGAAATAACCGTAAAAATACTTGTAGTGCCAGTATCTATTTATGGCCATTAAACCATTAGCAACCCATTAAATTATTGGCTATTCTCGTGTTTCGATTCTGTAGAAAATAACTAGTCATGGATTGTCTAAGGAAATAATGGGGTGAAAATTGCGTCCAACCATGGAGGTAAGTGTTACTCTATAGGCAGCAGTAGTTGTATGCTACTGCTGCATGCGAGAGTAGAAGTAGATGTTTCAATGGACATTCTTTGAAAGTTTGTAAATGACCGGTAGAATTATACCTTTATTCAAGCTAAAATGTTATTATAATAATGAAGGCAAACTGATATTAATATTAACTCGACGTTTCAATATAATGGTCTTCATTAAAAAATTAAACGAGAAGTTCGATCGTAAAATCCCTTGAGTGTATGTGGATAAACATTAAAATAGTATCTTTATTTGAGCGTTATTATAGTGTTCCAGGCAAACTGGAAATAGTTTATCAACTTAAAGTTTCATTCACTGCGATATAACGGTCTTCATTAGAACTCTAGTTTGAGATACCATATAAGCAGGTCAGTGTTCAGAGTTGACCTACAGCACAGCGATGTCTAACGTCAAGAAAATCACTTACTTCCCCCACAATTTACTACAAGATTCTTCCCTCGCAAGTGCGGAACAAAAATTTCCTCAATAATTTTAGGTTGCGGTGACTGAAATGGCTTCAGGATATTAAAGATACTTACAAGATACCCAAGGTGGAAGGAAGTCTCTGAGGCAACGCGCTACAGCTGCGTAATCAACCACAGGGATTTCCCGCGTGAGTTTATCATGCAAGCAAACACAAATCTTAGATCTATTACCAAAGTATACAGGCTGGTGCATTGAGCATGAATTACAACGGAAGAATCTAATCAGAGTCAGGGTACCAAACATCCGAAATAAACAACACAACATGCTTGTTGACGAATGTTTTAATTTGAGATTGAATGTTTTAAAAACTTAAATTTGATTGTAAGAGGGAAAATAGATGAGGTAGGCCAAGGAAGATATGGGAAATGACATAAATGGTAACAGCACCTTCTACCTTGAACACCGAAAAGGGAAAGATAGGCAGGACCGCAGGAGTGGGAGTGAAAACTCCTGGAGCCAACGCCCCAAGGTCTATGGTGCAAGATTGATTGACTGATTTGGGACTTCGGTTCGAATTCCTACACACACGAGAACTAATAATCTGATTATGTTGCAGCTACATAAAACTTCTCATCTGCAAAGATTTTCCATTTATTAAGTCCCCGAACTTCCCGATCTTTACAGTTCATTTATTTCACCAATACCATCCAAAGACATCAATTAATTTAATCATAATTATTGTTGGTGCATTATTATCAATCTTGTCATGTCTGTTGAAACTGAATTCAAGTAAAAACAGGTAGGAATGGATATTCTAATTTATGACTTGGTTGACACCGCTGAGGGATAAGATGTTGATCAGCAAGAACCACCATGACATCTGCAGTCATGTCTTCTCTCTGTTAATCTAAACATTAAAGGGAACAGCTTCCCATCAACAGGACAACTCTGATGTCTTGTGACTTTTAAAATTGAATGTTTCCTCACATATGTTTGCATGAGCTTTGAAACACTTCCAATCAGTCTGCTAAATAAAGTCTTAGTAACAATATCCCAGAAGTTCCGTTTTATGTCCAAAACGTTATCTCTATTTAAACATAACTGCACAACGTTATGCCCCTCTTTATAGCTGAAATCTTCCTCTAATAGCCTCATTCACAGTTTTCCCCATACACCAATCACCACTACACTTTTAACAGGGTGAGAAGCGAGTACTGCGCCGTGCTGTCGCGCCCCTCCACCGCATGGCCTTTTCCTACGATTTCGCTCGTACATCGGTGTAAGTTTACCATTCCGTATACGACGAACAGGGGTTTTACATGCAACACGCTGCTCACCAACCACGCATGACCAAATAATCTCTCTATGATTTGGCTGATAACTGACAGTCTCTTTGAGTGCACAAGAGATTAAAACTCAATGTAGATAATAAAATATGATCGTAGCACCGATGTGACAGCAAAACCTGGAGTGATTAGACTTTAAGACTTCGTCGTCAGCATAATAGTTTACGATAACTACTCGTAAATCATCTAGAAATGTTGTCGCAAAGTTTAAATGTTCGTATTTTGTAAAAAATAATTGGGTGTCGGGTTTACCCGTAACTGTGTTTGTGTTTACACACGGAGACGTAGTTTACATTATGCGATCATGTTTAGTTCACGAAGTCATTTACAGGACTTGATCAGCTTCCACTTCTATTTCTTGGTATTCTAACCTTAAATGAAGAGTTTTCGTTAAAACGATATAGCCCATTAAAGGTGACTTATGTTTTCGCCTTTAACACGCCCTTCTCGAAACTACGGTTTTAATTCGGCTTGACGGCCTGTTTGAAAACCAGAACCGAAAGCTCACGTTCTAAACATAATTGACGGAGAATACTACGCTGGGGGTATAAGATGAAGCCGATAGCAGAAGCCATGCTTTCGAAAGAGGCCATATTCATAGGTCCACTCTACGTCTTAAAATTTAATAGAAATGCTATACTCTTTGTTGAAGCTTCCGGCATGACGGCGGATATGAATGTTTCTTTGTTTGTGCCTTCTTACAAAACATTATTTTTTTGACAGCTCGTATATTTCATAAACCATGCTTTGTGTAAGGGGGAGCAAGCGACGCGTACCAAAGTACACAATTCAATTGTAATATTTGTACAATACAATGATGCTGGTCCTACATTAAGCCAAGTCTCATCCGCAGATGTTCTTAACCAACGTTGTCCAAAAGCTATCCACTGTATGCGCCAGTAGCCATCATAATATTACATACCCACCTACTTAAATTATCAAACGGAATACAGATCCATTATTTTGCATCAATGATCGTACTGACTGACTTTAAAGAACACAACGCGCATCAAAGTCCAAACGAGAATGCAAACAGATTAATTTTTTATCGATGTCAGGGCAAATTAGCTTCAAACAGCGACACTAGGGTAGGACACGCTGATGGCCCTACGATCAAACCAAACAAAACGCGCCGTTATGACCAGACCAAATCAGACAATTGCGTCTGTTTAATAAGTTGGCAACATGGCGGGTTGTTTTTGTTTTTGCTTGCAAGATGCTAGCAGGAGTTAGCATTCAATCATTACTCCACGTCACTTCTTCATTCCCTCGAGGCGCCAAAAGGCCGCAAAGGCCTCTTTGGAAATGGCGGGAAAGAATGACGGTCATTTTTACGTTGTTTGATGGCGGCAATCGTCTGGTTATCCGCCTAATGGATGGTCATCACGGTCCTGCACTTTGTCACTGCACGGACTCTCTAAGGTCAAGCGATGAAGTAGGGAATACTGAAGCATTTTAGGATGATGTGTGAGAAAAAACAGAGACAACAAGATTGATATCTTAATCCTTGATTACTTGAGTGAGGCAACTTCGCACAATCCAAATACCTAAATGGCGTAATCTGTTTCAAATTGTGAAAACGCACCATTAAAGTTGCAAATGAAGACTTTCTTTTAATGATTACCCCCAAAACAATATTGGCCCATTCTGAACGGATCAAATAGATACAGTTCCTCTGGCCTCTTCGGAACTATGGGATGGGCTTAGTTAGGCTCCGTTAGTTACTTAAAAACCGTGTACCTCACGGGCTTCAAACAAACTCACGAAACACAAGTCAGCGCCCAAGCTGGATCCGTGTTTTCGAACATGCTCTAATTACTCGTGCAAGCAATGTGCTTTATAACATCAACCCTTCAAAATCATCAAATCTAAATATTACCAACATCGGCACGGGGCTAAAAGCTATTTAGTTACTACCATAAACAGGTTTAATATACAAAAAACACTTTACCTACAGACTGTCATTCGACTAGAACACAATACCCGACTAAAACCACCACCGAGGGCGGTTTACACTGTACTGAAAAGCCAGAAGGATTCTGCTTGTCCCAAAGAACTCAAATCCATTCATAGAGGCACGGATTATGGGTCGCTGTACACATATCCTGAGGGATCTTGCTTCAAACCACCTAATTGCAAGATGCGGATAAAAACAGCGCCGCTATTAAATCCTTTCTCCACTAGTTCTCTTTTTTCTTTTATACGTCGAGAAGAAGAAAGAGATTGTGGGCAAATCGTGAGTGACAAACACCAGACATCTCTCGCCGACCGAGAGACTCGGTAGCGAGTCTGCGAAAATAACCAGACCGAGATCCCAGAAGGACTTCTACGGACAGGTCGCTGATCTGGCACTTCCCCTTACCCCCATCTATCTAATTTTGACCAATATCGCTCAGACAAAGATAGTCAGGTACACGAAGGCTTCAAGTACTGATACTCTGCCTAATATTAGTAATAAGGTTGGACATAAGACTCGACTGTGAGGTGTTAGGGTGCGAGTATAAACAGGTTATGACCGAGACCATAGGCATATTTGCAACATACACAGACAAGCTAAAAGGTCAGACAAACATCTCTTCCATGACTTTTGTATACTAAAGTAATGTACAACTACCAAAACAATGTGACTTTTCTTGCGACATTTACGCGAGGAAGCCTCTTTTCATACCAGAATGCATCCTTACGATCTTATCAGTATCATATTCTAGTCGTGTAAAGTAGAATCACAGTAGAAGTAAATACTCTCGTACTCAACGGAGTCATACTCACAAATTCCACCTAAACCCAGAACACAAATGACGGCCACAACCCTCTTTTCGGCATTGATTAAACCAATCATTTTGATCTCATTTTCTTGCGGTGTTAACCAATGCAAGTAGTTCTTTGTAAAATCGACCAATGATATTTCATTTCTAGGGCACACGAGTTCTATCCAAACAACAAGCATTGTCAGCAACTCGCAGTCCGACACATCTTGTTTTAGAAAAGGACATTTATGACGCTGAGCCGAACAATGCTAGATTGGGTAATGTATGTTCTTGACTACTCCCCACAAAAAGCCAAAAATTCATTTTTATTTTCCAGCAATGATGATATAAATATAGGTCAATAATTAACCTCTCAACCGTATCACTATTTTGCTAGATATCGTGCCTGCGACAGAAATTGAATCTCCGGCATTGGCTCCGAAGTGACACCAATGCCCGGAGGTGTGTGCATAAATTTTTCTAAACAGGTTGACGCAATACAGCCATTGAGTTTACATTAAAAACCCCTGAAATTTCTTCCAAGGAATAAGATGAGGTTTGAATGGTAGGTAATCAATGGAAGCAGACACGCTGATCAATACATTATTAAAATATTAAACGGCTCAGTTTGACAAAATTGGTTATGGAGAGTTTGATGACGTACCACCACCTGCCCCCCCCCCCCCAAATCATAAAACGACACGTCCAGATGTCACACAGATATGATTTCAAGATTGACCCCACTTCCACCTCGGTCAGAGTTTGCTACGAAAGCGCCCCTCCGCCCACTTCCTGTTTTTAACGAAGCGTTCTGTTTCGGTTTTCTTTCTCGAACCATGGAACTTTTCAATTGCCATGTTATATAGACGGTTATTCGAAGCTAATTTGTTTGTATTTGTTCTGTTTTTTAAAAGTTTCACAACGAAACAAGCTGACCCATACTCAAGAGTGACCACAAGTGGACTTCATGGACGACAATGGTTATTATTTAGACCATTCAAATCCGGGTCTAAACCAACACGTTTGCTTTAAACGTATCTAGGTTATACACTAGGCCTAACTATTTGAAAGTTCAAAATAAACTTCACGATTAGTCCCATTGCAGAAACGTTCAATGGACTACATCTACGTCTGTGTATACGTCTATTTGTGTGTGACGTTTTGATGACAGCAGAGTATTTAGATTTATTGAGAATGTATTGTTAATAAAATAAATTAAATTGATAACAAAAAACACTTTTACAAGCTAGGGCATCAGTCCAAACGCATGTCTTTGTACCACTTGAAATCAACGCAAATTAGTACTACTAATACTATAGTAGTAGCTGTACTCGCTAAAAGTTCAATTTCAAACCACGGAGGAAGTCTTTCTCTTGGTTAGCCTTCGGTTAGATTTTATAGTTCTATCAATAATTCTGTGTTTCCACATTGTAAACATTAAAGTTCCTTTAACGACCTAGCGGCACCAGCTAGCCGGCCACTCCATGGATAAGCCTGTTTGATTATCTCTCTGAGTGGGGTAAAGACGAGTACCAACAAAAGATAGAAAGATTAGCAGGTTTTGTGTGATTAGCTCATTGGATATCTCCCAAAATAGTTCCATACGCTACGACAATATTGACAAGTAACGAGTGTATCTGATTCTAATGCACACATAGGAAAAATCATTGGACAAAGTTATCTATCCCCGTGGGCAACGTAAGTGAAACTTTGGTTCAAGGAAATCTCGAAGGAGTCCATTTCGCAACACACAATCATAACTCACGATCCAAATGGCGGTAGTAACGTCAACCATGTTATCCAGGTGACCAACAACTTAACTTTCGTTTTTCCTAAACAATTGTTTTCTTGGCAACTTTTCAAACCTACCACTTCAAAGCGGTATTGAATCATCTGCCAATCCTCAGAACACTTTTGGCTAACACGCAAAGTTATATTGCTGGAGACACTAAGAATGCTGCGGAATCATTCAGTGGCATCTGGCTAACTGGTCAAGTTCCCTGTCTCTGAGACTGATAAGAAACGAGGTTTATCAAAGCATCAACAGAAACCTGTCTGTTTCTTATATTTTTTGACAAGGTGGTTGCATTGACATAACTCATCGTGAAAGACCATTCTACTCCTATCACATTCAGATTTTTAAAAGTTACTGATGATTTACCTCAACCCTGGAGCAAGAAAATTGAGTCCAACTCTTTAATCATAATCCTTATTCAAATGATTCAAATTGGTAGTTCACGCCTAAGGGCTTACAAAGAACAAAACCACTTCTTAAGTTGACAGAATAGGGTCTATTTGCTATCAGCTCCCAGACACCCAAAATGACTGTTTAGAACCCAAACTCAGAATACCAAGTAGGTCCCTACATTATCGTCTATTCATTTACTGGTTGGTAGTTCAGAAACTTTGTTGGTTGTTGTTCCGGACCCCGGATAGTCTGTCAGAATTGATGGATTGGGATCTTGGCAGCGCAATTACAGCAATTATTGTAGGCATAGGTCTAAAGGAGGTATGATGTGAGCAGACAAGCTATGAAGACCCGATGGTTGAAGTGGGCAGACCGTTAGACTAAGGGGAACGGCGTAATGAGGTAGTTGGTATGGCGTGTCATATCGGGCCACGGTGGGGTGCCAGTCTACCGTGTAAGATGGGAGTGTTTACTGTTGTCTTGTCAAGGTGAAGAATGGACAAGAGGTTGCAAGGTTACCAGCCAAACATTAACAACTGTAACCGCATATTGTAAAAATTGAGTACCATCAAACTGATCCCATGTTGAAAATACTACTGCGACCTCCCGAGGAATTCCAACTTATATCCAGAGTCAGGACACAAACTAACAGTAACAATCGGGAAAGTAAGTTACAACCATGGAAATTAAAACTGAATAAAATGTATTAATTAGGCCTATAGACAATAAAATATTTTTCTCTTTGACAAATAACTTCCACTTGTCAGATATAATAATTGGACACATTCAGGCAAGTTACTAATCATTTGGAACAAATTAAACAGTATTTCCACTTTGATTTTGTTGACGGTGACGAAGAAACTTAAATATCTCGTTTTTATATGTCGGTAAACGGTGTCCCCATATAGGAGTAGGCCTACTTGTTTCTTCACTGCAACCGTAGCCAGCCGCCAGTCAGGTGAGCTGAGTTGGACTGACTGCTCTTCCTCCAATTGGGGCACATTGATAACAGAAAATGACTCTCACATGAGTTCGATGCTTTTAACTTAATGAGGCAAATCAAATTGAACTTCAACTCAGAATTCAACCCAGGAGACACTATCGAGTAATTTCATTTCTTTAATGACGATCTCTATTGAGTATGATGTAGCGGAATCGAAGAGCAATTCTCAAGAGTTGAAGATGTCTGCCCCACTGTATTTGGGTTAATGGGTCTCAGTGTTACCTAATGAATATTTAGGAGTCATGACGTCACAGAAGGTAAACGACCATGCTATCGTTTTAAGGCGAAATATTGAGAAATGTAAATTATGGGTTTCAAAAAAGTTAACAATACTATAAGGTAAACACTCATCGATAACGAACTAACAGTCTAGAGGTATATCGAGGTAACACAATTTTAAAGCCTTTTGCTAAAAAGGGCTATTGATGTGAAAGCAGCAATGACATCCAGTAACTTGGGGTTAATGAGTAAAGGAGTATGTAGTAATGAATATCCGATGAATATTCATGAGAAATCAATATATAGGGTAATGACAACCTGCGTGGAAAGTAATGAATATTAAATGATCTGAGACGGTTATTAATCAGTCTGGCCTCGGTTAATGACCGTTCCTACATGTAGCCTAAGTTAGATTTAGACAGACTTAATGGCTCCTGCCTCTACATTTATGACGAGAGAGAGGATAATGAGGATGGGGATCTATTCCCATAGGCCATAAGAAATTTAAGATTTGTTACTCGGGCTTCATCCAGTGGCACAACCCATAATCTACAAATATTCGGTTTCGCCATCAATGAATAAAGAGATTACTATAGATCACACGTTTAAAACATTTAACTCTAACATACGCATCAGATCAAATAAACAGAAATTAAACAGGACAAATTATGT
>JAUELU010000025.1:373880-404599 GCA_032357145.1 Evasterias troschelii
TTTATCTTGATCTGAGGGTTCAATATTGAAATAAATCATTACACTATTGTAATGCTTCTAAGTCTTGATTAGAACTGTGGTGCTCTGTGATAAGCAAAACTCTGTGGCGCATGATGAATAGATAATAGTCGAGATAATCTGAGCAATTACAATAAATAGTTATCACAAATTAAGCCTGTCTCTGAGATTCTTGGGAATGTGACAGCTGCTACTCATTTCAACAAAATGTGTTTTGACCAATTTATTTTACTCCTCAATAATGTCAATAATCAATAGCCCCATTCAAATGCACGAGTGTTCATTTCATTCCTGGATTTATGTACAACAACATGATGGTCATAAAAAGGAGTAAAAAATATAGGTAGAGCAAAACGGCTCAAGTTAATTAAAGCATCTTCCTTCCTCCATGATTAAAGGGACAACAGCAGAGAGTTTTTTTTAACGCTGCAACTTGTTTCCATAAACCTGCATATTCACCAGATATTCAACATGCCTACGTGCATTTTTAGGGAGAATTTAGACAAGACATGTCATCGACCTTTACGTGGCCGATTGATGCAGACCAAAGGTAGCATTACAAGCAGGAAACACATAATTATGCTTCATTTCCACCATCACTCTTATAAACTATACAGAGAACATATCATTCCTGACTTGAATATTTTCAAGTCCGAAACTAAAGCACATATACGGCATGTATTTTAGCTACTCCTCGTCACCACAACACAATTACAATACGGCACTAATAGTTTCGCTCAAATTACAATAGCACAACACGCAATTGCTTGTCAGCGAAGTTCAAGTACATCGTTTTTGACACCGCCATTGCAAAGCCCTCGAATACAGCATGGACACGGGAGGCAACAAAACCTCACTGCCTACTCCTTGTGGATCTTTTGTATCGCTCTGATCAATTGTCTACTAGTTATTCCGCATGATGGGACGACTGAGGAGCTGTTAGAATGGAATAGTAACAGTAGTCGATTAGTATTCCAGCGTCGAACCGATGGGTATTGTTAAGCATCAAGGTCAGGCCGGCATGCTAGGCACAACACTACCCTCAGAATGAAGCGGTAAAGACCTTGTAATATCCGACGGTGAATTTGGTCCAATGTGCCGCGGCCATATCGTGATGGTAATGGTAGTCGCTACCGTCACCTGTAATCGTAGCCATATTATATCTGATATAATTGCATTCAAAGACACAACGCCAGAGGACAAGTTTAACCACTTGACGATTTTATGGTTGTCTATGAGAATTTGACACTATTGTTACATTCCGTTTGTAATTCAACATCCACGATAAGAATGAGTAACACAATACATATTTCCATATCATGTATCAGAGTGTGATTTAAATAACATAAGAGACATACACACGATCACGACAATGTTTCAGCAATTCCCCCAAGTTCACAATTTTTTAAAAATACTACGATGGCTGCCAATATATGATTCACTGTCTACAATAGCTAATTCACATCTTATAACATGACAATTTTGTATTTTTACTAGCTTTCCCCAAACCACCACTTAGGCTCCAGGCTCCAGCTACATGCTCTGTTTGTTGTTAAGCCGAGGTTTGTAATGGCCCTTAATTTATTAAATGAGTTGCAGTGTCATGTAAAAGAAGGGAAAAAAGAAAACAAAAGTCCAAATAGCAACAACAAAAACAAGGACAATCCGCCTCTTTAATCCTTCAATAACTTAATTGTTTTAACGGCTTGTTCTTTTGTCCAACTAGATGTTCATGTTTGTAGTACAGCATTGCGCCTGAAGAGCATACACATTAAAGAGGATGTGTATTGTATTAATTATTGAATTTAGCAGAGAATACTGTATCATCAATCTTAATAACTAAGTATCAATGATGTACATGTAAATGACATCAACAATACATCATCCATTTCTCTAAATGAGCAACAGGACAAGTATAAATGATTCTCACGGGCAGAGATAAATGACTCTGTAATGTTCCACTTCCTCGTGCTTTATTTTGAAATTAATGGATAAAAAGTGTTGAAAACGAAGCATCTTTTGCATCATACACTCTCCCGAGTCACATGAGTGATTAATTGTTAATTGTTAATTTACACAGATCGTTTGCTTTCTTATTTTACTTAGACGCAATATTACTATGTCCTTCACATTACCGAACAGATTCACATGCGTTTAAAACAACATAATAAATCATTTCTGGCAGCACGACACGAGTAATTGAACTAATTTTACAAAATGAAGTTCGCAAAAAAGTACCCCCTTAAACTGTCTTTATAAAATTACTATACCACAAGACCCAGAGGTGATAATCAGTCTATATACTTTGCCATCATAGAAAAAACAGTTTCCTTTAATAATAAATGAAGTAATAAAGCGGGAAATTGACAGCCCGGACTTTGAGCAAACTGGTGCCCAAATGTCGTCTATAGCCAATCAAAAGTTTGTCTTGGCACTCTCTAACATTTCCGTTCAGACGTTTTAGTGCATTTGATCGTATTTACAGAAATGAAGGTTTAGAGATTGGATATGTTGGCGCCACGTGGTGGCAGGCTTTTCACTAATCTGAAAATTATTATAATTTTTTTTAGGTTGTTTTCCTTCGATGCCGTTGCTTATGGAATTGAAATTATTTGCCTGATGTTTAGCTCATATTAAAGCTGTCTTCACGTCTTTAAAACGACCAGGGCCTAAGTAATCTTATACGTCGCCAAGTCCTAGAAAATGGAGCACGGGGAAAATGAGTACATTTTAAAATTTGACGCCTCCGAGAAAGAACTTGCATTATTCAAAAAGAAACTTTAACAATTTCTCCAACACAATGAAAAGCACAGTCAAAATGCAAACAGGAAGAAGATGATGACCTTTCAAAAAAAAATCCACGGACAATATCTTGAATAGACTTGTCTTCTTGCGTCTACACCAAACCGAAATCGAACCAATCGTGAGAGATATTCTCACAGATTAAATTTCATCAAGACCAAATGAGCATCAGTTTGTGGAAAGGACCGACACACGATACGGAGACTTTTACTGCTGCCGGTGTTTCATGACAACTAAGAAGTTGGAGAAGAATGCGAGTCTGCGAGAGTCGGACTGGAGAGAATATTCAAGGTGATTGGGCTTAGTTTTCCCTCTGCCATTCCAACAATGGAGTCATTATAATTATGTGTTTGGAATGATACACCTTACAAGGACCATGGGGTCGTGCGTCATTATGCATGGTTTGAAGTAAGCAATGTATCTACACCATAAATTCACGTCAAGTTATGTGGATCACATATAAATGATTTCCATCGCAATGATACCTTTTTTAATATTTGAAGAATCAATTAAGAAAAACCTTTCGTGAAAAACACCGGAGTTCCACGTTCGCATCCCCAATCAATTAATTTGTTCTGGATTCAATAAATGTACGTTTATGGATGTGTCACTTCTTTCCATGGTGTAATTATAAACTATCTACTTTTTTAAACGTTTGCTGTGAAATAACAAAATAAATCATACCACACTTCAAAAGAAGTGGACACTGACACGACAGATGCAAGAACATTTTTTAAGGTCTCACTAACTTTTAATAATGTATTTGACATTGCCAAAGAGACCTGCATCTCTGCATCTGGCAAAAAGTGGTTAACTTCATCTGAAAGTTGGTATCAACACATCTGAAGGATAAATTCTTCCTAAAATCAAGTTATTGTGAGCTGGGAGGCACTTGGTCAATAATACAAACTGGAAACTCTTCAGAATTTCCTTGAAAATGAGCAAGGATTCATAATAGACTGAGGCCGACTTACTCCATTCATACTTGAGTTTCAGAAGTCAAAAGCTGGACTTAACATAAGTTAATTTTGATATGCCGTTTATGACCTCGTTCAATAATAAATGTCTGTGCAAGGACTGACGGATTTATGACTAAAACGTCTGTTGAGCGCAGTTTCACAATCTGCAAAACCTTGAGTCTATACTCCACAACTTGGGAAATTTGAAACAGGGGTTTATAGTCCAAGGTTCTTAAAATATACCTAAAAAGAAACTTTCTGACGTGTTTTTTCACGGCAGTGCCAACCACTTCAAACTGTCCCTCTATATAAATATTGTTTGAATGTGTTATTGTGTTTAGCGCAACAAAAATGCAAAATGAGAATAAGTAAACATACCTAATAAACTAGGCTCGTGCGACTTCATCAAATTGATCCAAAAGTCTATTATCAGAGACTTAATGGATTCGTGGATGTAACTTTGGGTACAATAGTTAGTGACAGTTCATAGGTTCCAAAGATCAGTACTTGTGTGTACACGTTCACAAGTCTGATGGGACCAACTTGGCGACAATTTACATGTAGCTGTTTTCAAAATGCTAGGCGCCCATTAAGAGCTATATTGCATTTTGCGTGCTTGATATCCAAATTGGCGCTAATAATACTAATAAGCAAAGCACTATCAATTACAGAGCAGTCTCCAGTGTGCAAAGGAAGGTCACATGTAGATGGTTAAGTCAATCCTCAAAACCATCTTTTAATTTTCAACAAAACCTAAAACCTTGCTCCACAGAAACTAACTTCAATAAAGCTAACATTCCAATTGAGCAAAAACACAAAGAGAATCCAAGAAAAGAAAATGGATCAACAAGTTTCTAAAAACAGTTTGATAATACAACAAAATTGACGAAACCATAGTTTTTATTTTGTAATATTAAGTCTATATATTTTATCATCTAAATGTAGAGAGTATAAATTCTATGAAAGTCAAATGTTTACAAGGAAGTGAATCACTAATCAGATCGTAACTTACAAACACGACAACCAAGTGTTTTGATCCACTCAAAAGATATACTAAGGGACATGTCACACATTTACATTGTCAATGTCCATGTCTTTGGGATAGTAAGATACTTACATAAAAATGTCACTTGACTCCCACAATGTTCCTTTTGCATGCAGAGATTGGTTGCCTCCAAATTGCCTGTAAACTTTGCCCTGTTGTGTGATTCCAACCAGGTAAATGCTTTAACTTTTCTCATTCCCATTACTGGAGTCGTTCTAATTCTCAGCAACCAAATTCGTCTGTCATCTCGTAATCAGTGACATAAACCTCGCATTCATGACCTGCCCTCCTGAGCCATGTGTCTTCTATTTATCAACATTGTGATAGCAAACTCCATAAGAATAAGGCTTAAGAAAGTCCTTAAGAAGTCTCTACGTTCTCTCAGTAAATCTCAAAGCAAAATCAACAACGGCGGGAGAGGGAGGGGGGAAAATCAATGTGCTTTTGGAAGGGTCTGGCGGCCGGCGGGCATTAGCGCAAGTAGTGAGTACAAAAGTCGATTAATTCACTAAGAATTGTGTACTCTGCGCCATTATCCATGGATGGGTAAAGGGTCTGTGTATTCTTCTCGTCATGCTAAAGCCGATGATGTATTGTGCTGCCCATTTAACTGCCGAAGCTCAACGGCTCCAAACAGGCTCAGGGTGCAGTACCGAGACTGTGTAGGCAATGTACCGCACCGGATTCGGGTCGTAGAGTTACCCGTAGATTCTATAGATTGACCCCATCAAAGACGAGACCTTGTTGCATGGTTTATCGAAACAGCAACAATAAAGTCCCAACTGGTGAAAACACACAATAGATATAATATATTCATTCGATACACCTTAAGGCTGATGAGCTGAAGTCCTGGCAAACTTGCCTTGACTTTCAGAAAACAAATTCTCAACACAGTTGTCGAGTACAAATCTTTAACAAGCGTACTTTAGAAGAACAGAAATAGTGTAATTATAGTTGGTTGCAAACTAGGATCCTTAATGTCAACCACGGACAACAATTATTATTTACAAACTTGATCAATCTTCGTTCTAAGCAGGACAAAACTTGACTTCAACAATGAATTCACAAAACACTTCGTAAAAAGTCCATGTTTGAGTTTTCGTCTTTTGCAAAGTGTCAACGTTGGAATGTAAACAGTGGAGTAATATTTTTGGGTCAATTTTGATTCATGGTAGCTGTCGTACAGCAATATGATCCCTCTCTCGCTCTTTGCTCGAATTCCTTGATAGCAACTTGAAATCCATCCATTATAACTGTCACCATCGGTCAGTATAATTGTAAATATTAACGACACAGGAGGGGGTCTAGTCTCAGGGTCACAGAATTGTCATACATTACTTCTTAAGAAAAGTGAGAAGACATCGCTGGGAATATAATGAGAACCCTCATGCTAGAAATTAAATTGTGGACAACAAACACTTGGTGAAAAGATCGGCTTAGCTTTTATAAAAATAATGTACAACTTTCACAATAAAGTGAAGAGCATCTTTCCTCTATAAATCATTTCGTTTATTCAAGATTTGCTTTTGCTCTCATGGTCGACATGAACAACCAATAAATAAAGTTGACATGGTCAATCCTCATATCCTCCATGGTCAACTAAAATTGACCATGACTCCCATGGAATGTCTTAATAAATGGACAGCAATTGACAGGGACATGAACCAGCGATACCTCAAAGAAAAACAACAGCAGTGCCAAGACATCTTTATTTACAACGATCTCTCACGTCGCCTAAGATAGAAGTCTTTTCAACACTTGTCAAATCAATGTGAATCCACATGGACCGCAGTAAACGTAATTTCAACAGGCAGATTGACAGCTATCTTATGTTACATATGTATGCATGGTGCAAGCACAGAGGAAGGTTCAAACAGTCAATGTTTAAATGACCATTGATAAAACTAAAACTATCAATTGTTTCTGCTGGCTCTTGTTTTAGACAAGACTGTAATGGTTAGCTCGTCACAATAAAGTCCTTGCCCGCCCGTCTAAAAGACTGGGAACCGATACTGCACACCTCCACCTCCACTACAGACAACTAAAGAGTAGAGTCCAAGTTTCTAATTCTTCGTAATTATCTTGAGTTTTGATTAATAATCCTACCGAAGTGGACGCTTTAAAACCAGCTCATTTACAGCTTTATGTTGAATAGACCAGAAGTATTATTTAACAATCAAAACGATTGTCACGGACATAGAAATGAAATAGTATATATATACCTTTCTCTATAAATATACCAAGTATATTATGATCAGAATGCTCCGAGAGTTTGGGGAAAACTTGTTAACTTTTTATTCTTGAGACAATATCTTTTAATTTGGATTACTTACGGCCAAGCTGCATACGGCACAGATATTGAATATTCCCTTTTAAGACACAAACAGTGCCACTCACTCAGCAAAGTAACATAACATTTTTACTAAAGAAAACGTTACTTTTCAATTATTTAACTTTTAATTTTTTTAAGCGAACATTTCGGCAAGACAAGAGGAAAACTTTGTACAAGACCAACAGTCACACACGCTCTGTTTTACGTGTCATTGGTCGACAAGAATCGTGACTACGACTACGACAACGAGTAAAACTTCTGGAATGATGAATAAATTAATGAAATAAATAAATATTGAATGGAAAGTAATTGTCTTAACTTACCACAGACAACACGAATGGTACAAAGGAATGAACAGGTGTATAGGAACACGGTGTAGACCGCCCGCAGTGTGTTCATATCTTTGGCCATTTTGCCGGCGTTTAGCTAGGTAAACAAGTCCACGATACAGTTACAACTTCCCAGCTCACTGTGCGTTCTAAACGCCGCAAGCTCACTGCGTACATGTACCATGTGTATTGGACGTATAGGGTAGGTGATCCACAAGACTACTTGCTGTGGTGATCCAACTCCAATGAAAAGCTGCAAAACAATATATTTTTCATGTTACTGGTGCGGCAGAAGCACAAGCTACATAACATCACTCATCAGATTCATAACTGACAAACTGAACAATGTTATGGTACTGAATTGTCGCAGTAGTCTCCAGCAGCATTTCTAGAATCAAATGGAGTGCACATGCACAATGATAATACACACGTTGTGCATACAGTATTGAATGTACACACGAGTCGTACAGGGGATCTAAGTGAACTGTGAATGCAGTGATCCAGCATAAGCCAGGCTCGTTTGTTATCAAACGGCCGTGAGTCTTGTATCCAGCAATTTGAGCAGACTACGAAATGAGGTGGGCGGGGCGACAAGGCGGGCTTTTCGGCCGGTCGGGACGTAATTATCAGCGTGAATGCAGTGGCGCCGGGTCGGCGCCGCTCGTTGGCTCAACTACGGTGTTTGTGAAACTGCGGTAGATAGTGCGGCCTGTAACCAACCAAAGCATTCAGTACACAAATACATATGATTTGAAACCAGGGTTTAACATGGTTGGGAATTCAGCGCCCGTACGATAGGGGTAATTAATTTTTTGAAAAACAATAAATGTTCACATCAGTTGTCTTTATGGAACTCATTAAAATGCGTCGCAGGCTGGTAAACTTCCACTGGCGACATGACAAAATAATTTAATTAGTCACGAGGTCTGGAAATATAAAACGTAGAACTAATAGAGAATTGATTTCCACTAAAAATATGAAATCGGCGTGTACTTTTAAGATGACCCTCAAGTAAAACAAACTATCATCCTTTTGCAAGTCTCTTTCACTCTCGGTGTTTAAATGAGCTAGCTTATTGATGACGGGTGCCTTCAAGCATTCCTTCCTCCATGCTTCAAGTAGTCTTGTGTTGTCCCGGTGTGGTAGTGGTGTTTTTGTTGTGTGAAATCACTTAAGAAACAAGATTGTTGTCAAGATCTCGTTTAGTTTAGATAATTTTCCTCAAAAAAATGCTTGGAGAAAACAAATAATCATTTTTTGTTTTCCAATCATTTGTTTTCTTTAAGAAGTAATCAGCGTAAAGACATTCAATAGTTTGCCTTTAAGAACATCAAACATTACTTAATGTATAGTCATAATAGATAAAGTTGTAACATGTCGTTGCTTCTTCCTTGATTGTTAAATTTCATTTGAAATTTTCCGCAATATTGACCAAACCTTATTCTTATTAAAATTATGAAATTTTAATTTCGATGACAATGAATTACATCAGGATTTTAGACGCCATCTACAAATTATAGCAGGAGTCTGTATGACTGGAAAATAAACAACGATTATGTAGAAGTGATTAATACTACGCTCGTATCTATTTATAGAACCCATTCTGACATTGTGTGGGCATAAATACAAAATGTTCAATTAAGTCATAAATTGTTTAATGTCTCTGTTGGTTGTGAGAGAGAATATCCAATACGCGCTGTAAAAAGAGACCAAGATGGGCAGGAACAAGGATCATGTTATTTTGTAATAATGTTCATTACTATAATATCTCATCTTATTTTGAAACAGTTTCTTATTTTAACTAATATTGCATCAAATAAGTCTCAATAATTTATTTCTGGTGTCTTCAAGGAACAAGTCTGTGTCCTTTACTCCTGTGTATTTTCTTGTACCATCGTACTTAAAATAGAAAACTGTATTTGTTGAATGTTTATTAATACATAATGAACGTGCACAAGTCTTTTTCGAGCTTTGTTTCTGCAATTCATTTAATCTACCTTCAGTTTCATTATTAAGTTTCGAAAGAAGAAGAAAAAATGCAATCGACAAAACAAATTAGTGAATACCCTATAAGAGACAAACACTGCTGATGACTGTAGAACATCCATTCTGCGTTTCACAACTACCCAAGTCTCTGCGGTCTACACACTACCACAAAACACGCGTATATGGTCCATTGTTAGTTGACTGATTATGGAGATTATTGCTATATGGCCGGACAAGTAAACGAATCCTTATTGTTCATGGCAAGCCACCAGAAACGATGGTGTCGCCGCGGTAAGGACAGTGTCTCGGCTTTCTAATCATTGAGGTGATAAATACCACAACCAATGAGAGATGAGCAACTCATGAATATTAATTAGGGAATGGAATATGTAGACATATCATTAACAGTCTCGCACATTGGGTTACCACAGGTGAAGTAGAAACTCCCGTTACATATTTTGGAGAAATTGATAACTAACATATTTTTAAATGTTGTGAAACATAATCAAACCAATATTTTATCGGATTTTTCTGCAATAGGTGAAAAACATTTCATTGTCATGTAAAAAATATACACAAGTTATAAGTGGTACCCGTTTACTTTCCGTTGTAATCCGTAATTTGTCAAACATGGAGGTTCATGCATCAATAATAGCTCTACTCAGTTTACCATTTTTAAACATTGGCCTTTTCGAAAAGACAGCATGGGTTTGGGTTTGGGCTCCGTTGGTTATTT
Organism: Evasterias troschelii; assembly: GCA_032357145.1. Lineage (NCBI taxonomy): Eukaryota > Metazoa > Echinodermata > Asteroidea > Forcipulatida > Asteriidae > Evasterias > Evasterias troschelii. The sequence goes on from JAUELU010000025.1 coordinate 384,088, forward strand.
AGAAAACGTTCGCTTTCCTTAATACGGGTAATTCACCGACAGACAGACAGAGCCCAAGCTGTAGACGTGACTTCGAAAAGGCCATCAATGACAACAAATGCAAACCCTTCTTATAAGTCACAGACTCAATACTCTATTGCATTTTTGTAAACTTTGGGCGGTTCCTTAATTAAGACGGAAATTAATGCCATCTTAGATCAGTTCAGATGTTCATTGGTTTATAAATATGTTTATTTCCAATGTTTGTCAGAACTACTTTCTCCAAGGATAGGTTTTTAATTGACATTGCTAACCATTAGGACCTTGTAAAAACAGGATTTAAAAATTATCAAATATGTTGGAAATATTGCTTTGGGTGAAAGTAGGTTAATTATTCTATATGAACTGTTGCGCATATATTGGAAGTGTGTTTACATTAAAGAAATGTTTGAAAGAGTTTGTTTAAAAGCCGCTAAGCCACTCGGAATCATTTAGAAAGAGACATGGCCTAATAGCTCTAAATAGGCAGAAAATATTGCTTAACAATTTGCTGCTAAGCAAAAATGGACAGCGTACCAGTCACAGATGGCATGTCACGTGACATTTCGGTTGATAACTTTGTTGTTCTGATAATCTTTTTTATGTTTAGCTCAAGCATAGTTATTTTTTGTGCTTAAGCAGCTCTATGAAATGGGGCCTTATGCGGTGAAAATAGAACTACTTAATGACGGTGTACCCGACTTTTTGTGTTCGCCTCAAATTCAAACCTTATTATTATGTCTACTTATAGTGGGCTTTCTGCATGATTCCATAAAATTAAAGCTTTGATGTTAAAAAACCAAGTGATGGTCCATTTGCAAATGGTCATTCCGGGAGATACTCAACTCAGTAACAACCTAATCTTGTTCCCAATTGGGCCATAAGCACCACGACCAACCCCTTACAAACCCACCTTTGATGCTCATCCCCTTGTGTATAAACCGCGGCGCTTTTGATCAGCTTTCTCACTGGAGTGAAACAGGGAACGATCTTGACCTGGGTTACAGACCGGAACCTTGAATGGACATCAAAACAATCTATATCTAGATTAAAACCATAATAACGTATCACTGACTATCATTTTCCAAAGAACTACAGCTTGATTATTATTATCAAATAATAAACCACAAGGCTTACTTATTCAATTAATCAAATATTATAATTGTCAGTTAATCAACGAAAACACCAATAATTATCACAATCTCCTACTGAACAACAGTCTGTGTAAGGAAAACATGCCATATTTATTCTAATTCCTTATATAGAGAAAGCCACCTTAGTCAACAATAAAACATTATTTTGTGTACCAAATGTTCAGATTATTTGTTCAATGCAAAGCCCTTTTCAATTCAAAGAAACGCATGAGCAACTTCCTCTGGGAAAACAATTCATCAACAGTCAAGAAACACTTGCTAACATTGTCACCAACTCATTCCCTTTAAAGTGTTGAGAGTGAGGCTAAGGACCAGCTGGTCCACAGGAAACGACTGCATGTGGAGACCACGGCCCAACTAAATTATTAAAAATGATATAATATCTCTCGCATGCTACGGTGTTTTACGACCGCAAAGACATTGACTACAGTGGACCCCGTGTTGCGTCCAATCCACATGACGTCATCAGATCAATAATCTTCTTGTGTGCAGGAAGTTTAGTCATTGGAACAAAAGATGGCCACCAGATGCTGATATTAATCATGTGATTGTATCGATAACGAGATAATATTGCCTCTATTTCTGAATGTCTTTTGTCTGCGCGCCTGGATAGGTTGACAACTTGTTCAATGTGGCACACAGATACACGTGGTGTAAAAATAGCCCAAATAAATTGGCATTTTAATAATTACTGAAACAGGTGACCTCTTTCCCTTTTGAAAAAACCCTCCAACACCTCCGAAGAAAAGATAAATGCATAACTTAAAGATATACTTATTATTATTAGCTTGATGGTTCCACTGATGACACAGCTGGATTTTCCTTAATTAGTTTGGGCTTATTTATGCAAGGGTCTAAAGACGTAGGCATACCCAATTGTTTCTTTCTAGGTTGTAATTTTCAAGAAGTAATCTTTCATGGGAAAACCAAAATTGAGTTAGTCAACGAGCCTTCGTTGAACTGGAAAAATACAAGAAATCGTTGAAACTTTCTTGAGAATGGAGCAACTTTATACGATTGGTCGATAAAGAAATGCATGTATTGGTACAATAATAGAACATAGCTTCATTCAGTTTCGGTACACCGACCCTCTCACGGGTGTTAGCATTTACAGAAGCATTTGCCATTTACAGACACTTTTCCTTCAACTGTTACACTGGTTTAAATCTATGGTAATTAGTATAAAGTGAACCGGGTCTCTCGAGTCATTATCAGTTTTAGAAATCAGTGACTTGTGTTACTTTTAATCTAAACCGAGAGATATGACTAGAGGCTGGAAATGAGTGTAGATGAAAGTCGGATTTAGGTTAACCTTCTGACTATGCTTAAACAAATCTGCATTGACGAACACGAAAGTTGGCTTGTCATCGTGAATTTAGAGTTACAAGGACAAGAAAAGTCAGTTTACAAGAAGCAGTGGTTGGGGTGAAACATTAAGTCAACGAGGTTTCTGGAAATGAGTTTACAGGCGATGTATGAGGATCGGATGCTGGTTTTCCGACAGCCTAAATCCCTACTTCATTTCATGTATTTCCTTTTAATGTTTTATGGTGCATGTAACCCTTGTTTGGAGGGGGAGTGGCTTAGCTACAAGGGAGTATATGCCTGAGGATGGGACAATGGTGTTGTTCTTCAGTTGGGTAACTAAACTATAGGTGTATTGGCATCAGTTTAGATAACACTAAGAATGTCATATGCCTCCTGAATCTTGACAGTAGTCTACAAGGTGTTTCAGAAGGGCAGAAGCAAAACGAACCCACGTGACATTGTTTTTGAATGATTTACTGAAGTAACTGCATGAGATTATTTTGACACTTTCATGATGACATGACAACAAGTTGTAGCAACATAGCAAGAGATGTGAGTTTGTAATTGGATAATTTTATAACCAGGTTGTAAACTTCACCTTTAAGCTGAATTGATTAACGTTATTAAGTAACTACAACCGCGTGAACTCAAGCTAATCCAAGGTATCCGTAACGGGCTAATTTTGAGGGAAGTTAAAATTTGATAACAAATACCTCCCAGGAGATAAGATCTAGAACAGAAGTTCATCAATTCTTCATCTTCTGGACTAAGACTTCAACCCATCCATCTTGTCTCTTCTCATTAGACAGTTTGACTAAAGTCCGCTCTCGTGACTAGACAAGTTCTCATCTATTAACAAGGCTGCACAAAGTGTGACACGGACACAGAGGGCGCACTACATTATTAAACAGAATCAATGCAGTTTCACACCAACAGTAAAGTTGATTGGAATCGAGGACGGTTTTTAGGAACTATTAAAATAACAATTTGAGCTGTTGTCATTTAATAACTTTTGAGAAATCCGATCGGATCAATGCGTGACTCGTCTGTCTGGATTGAAAGTCTGAGTCAACAATCTTGATCAACAGTAGACGTAGAAGTAGACCTATCGGATCGCTGTGAAAGTCCAAGATAATCTGCAATCGGGAACCGTCCATAACTTGGCTCCTATCCCCTGGTTGCAGCATAAAGCTTTCGATAAAACTTCTTTAAGAAATGTCAATTCGGAAGACACACATTGGAACATCCTTACGATGATTCATATTTTGAACTTAGCCGTCACTTGTTCACCTTACTGAGGCGTCCGGACGCGTCCGTGTTATTTTTAACACATCCTTATAATAATTCACATGATTGAGTCTCGACTCGCGGTACTTCGCTCATCGTCTTCACTTCATACTCACTTATTAAAGACAGCTTATAATATTTAGGAATGTACATTTATTTTATGCCAGATGTGCGAAATGTCCACCTCAAAAATCTCTCACAATTTCTTCAATCACTTCTGGAAAGGATTATGCTATTGCATATTGTACAATTTGAATGAAGAAAAGGACTTCAAATTATTGAAAATGTTAGATTCTTTCTATGAAGAGGTGGTGAGTAAAAAGACCCAAATTAAGCGCCATCAGAGAGAACGTATCTCTATTCATTCTTTAAGACGTTGATTGTTTAAATACATTCTTAATTTAGAAGCTAATGCAACTGCTACAGAAAAACTGTCATATACACAATACACGACAACATTTCGTTTACAATAAATCAATTGTATAAAACATTCTTACGCCAAATCAATTAATTAACTGCAAAGAATCTAATCTAATTCCCTCGAAGCTTGTTGCAGTAAGTAATGTCAAACTTACATGCGTGGTTTGGCAATTTGACTTGACTGTTTATGTCTATGAGAAGTGAACAGCATACCTTTAACCCAAACTGTACACATTGTAGACAGCGGATGACTTTTTCATCCCAAGCATGAGAACATTGACAGAAATGACACAGATGTAGACATTACGAATTAATAGGGACGCCTGCTGGAAGGCGGGATTCTACTGAGGTCTACATCCCCCTAACACACTCATGTATCAGATCATCAGATTGAGGGATCTGATTATAGAGGTGAAAAGGGTCACTGAGAAAGACATTACGTCTGGAAAACTTTGCTGTTTGTTAGTCCAGAAGATACAGAATAGATGTAAATTTAGAAAAGATAACAGAACTTATAAAGTGTTGAGACCAACTCCCCTTGCATCAAATACACCTGTCGCAATATATAATATTATTTTACTGTGATAGAACAGATGCACGATAGATGGGTTGTAAGTGCTACCCATCAAGCAAAACGATATCCGTGATATCAGCATCCGACGGAGTACAAGTCACTAGCAGATTTTCATCATTTTGAAGTTTGAACCGGTAGTGCACTATACAAGGCCCCGGGTGAAACCGCAGAGTCAAACAAGGGGAAGAGAAGGACCTGCTGACCCCCTCTCCTCTAGCCTTCAATCGGGCATCTGAGTTCCGGTCATGACTCACGTACCCTAGTTAAACCGAACAAAATAAACTATCTTGTCAAAAATAACGAACCCTTAATCCTTTTTCATAACACATTTAGGATACGACGAATTAAAAAACAAAAATCATGAAGATGTATTTTCAGGTAATCAAATGATCAGTGCGCGAATGAAATTGGTGGTGATTGAGGGGTGTAAGTAACAAGTTCATTTATGACTATATGGGGGGTCTTTAAGCCTGAAGGGGACTCAAGGGTGCAATCCCATAGCCCTCTAAATAAGTTATAGTATCGTCTCAGTAGAGATAACATTTGTACAAGCCTGGATTGTCTGATTGCTGCCGGCAGAGGGCGATGACAGAGTAGATGATGTTATGATAACAGAGACGGTCTATATATGCCACTACGGACATGATAATTCATTCCCGATGATGCATTATGTAGGTCGATCTTGAGTTACAGAAATATTCAGCAAAATATTTTACTTTGTGCCGGTACATGAAACGGTTCAATGACGCGTTTAAGGTGAGTGATCAAACACGTGACTGATGACGTCGATAAAAATTATTTATAAAATAAATTTACAATCAACTATAACAATTCCAAACCACGCAAACAAAACTGACTTCGTTGGTTTCGTGATTTGTACAGATAATCGTGACATCAGTTCTCATACCGTGGTATGTTACTCAAATTAAAAATACGACCAGCCACCGCAAGAGGGCGGTATAAACAATCCAAGCAAAGTGGATTTGCTCTATAAAAACATCATGAGATGTGCCTTCCACTAAATTGTAAGTCATTACACTATGGCTGTGGCTACGACTGGATCACCGCGTCATTCATTGGTTGAAGTACAGGACGCCCTTAGCAACATCATTAGCAATAGTCGTAGCCATAGCTACAGCCACTAACTCAGACTCGGCCTTACAACGTAACAGTGACGCTTTTAAACATTAGTTCTTTCAGAATATCTATGTAATTACAACATGACAGACTTGACGGGCGGTTAGTGTTAATTTCCTGCTTGTGTAACATTTGTTATAGCTGCGGTTAATTCTCACTGGCAGCTATAATTTGAACAACGTACCCAGTTATACGGCCACATTTTAAAACGGAAAATAGCGTCTATTTTTCTTTCAATGGCGTGCCTTTGGGACAAGAACGAGCAAACCACACGCATATCCGCTTCGAGCACGACCATTTGATGGAATCCTACAACACCTAACCGTCATGGAATGCTTCAGTTATTCAAAATGAAGTAACTGCAAACTTGCTCTATTTTGCAACCAACTTTAAAAAAAAAAAAGTGCTGACTGCAATCCTTGTCGAGTGTGTGGTATTTTCAGCATAGAGATGTAGGTTGCTCTTGTCATTCAAAATGATATAGAAAACTCGTTTACTCTTGATTTGTCTTAAGTTTTTTATTGTTTTTTTTTAAATATCAAAGCAACGATACATACATAGTCCTTGGTAACTTTTTGTACCTAAAGTTATACACAGTGTACCAGTCCAATCCAGCACAATACACCCTTTTAACGAAGGCTTACATTTAACGTTTCTTTTCATACTTGGATACAGAATTTGTACTCTGAAAATTACCGGATCAAAATCGACCCAGGAAGAGTCCCGGGATGTCAGCCCCATTTTCCAGTCGGCCTGACACCTTTTCACGGTCAGCATTAAGCAGGAAACCTTGACGAGTATCTTACTCTGATTCATGTTGAACCCCACAAACTGGATATGGTGACTCGGAAAAGGGTCTGACCTCTGGGGTTCTTCCCAGGGTCAATTCGGATCCAGGACTTTTCAAAATGTAACTTCAAATTTAAAGGCAAGAATCCATCAATTTTGCTTCGAAATGCACACTGTTGTTCCTTGGGCATCTTCATTTTCATGCTAAGCCTAGATATTAAGGCACTCTGGCTATAAGTGGTCGAACTTTAACTTTTACCATGCTCACATTGAACAACTTAAAAACTTTAACAAATACTTTTTACAAGTTTTAAAAGCTATTTAGTTTTAAATACTTGAAAACGGTAGATATTTCTAATAGACTAGATTAAGCCACACCTTGCAATACTCAAACAACTTTTACAAAAAATCATCCTTTATCTCTGGAACGAGTTCAGCAAGAAAGGCCAATCACGCGTCGAGAACAGGGACGACTATCTTGAACTGGTGATGAAAACAGGCTACCAGCGAAACTCTAACGATCAGACTGGAACACTTTGAAAAAACTTCTCCCTGATGTACGGGTCACCAGTGCCGTAAAAATTACCCCTGCAGTTTGCAACGGGCAACCCGGTATTGTTAAAATTGGCGCCAAATTCACCAGAAGTTCTATGTCGTCTGCTGCGTGACTGTCTTATTACAGCAGTTATGACGATAATAAGCATTGCAAAAAGACACACAGTAATGACTGGAAGGATGATCATGAATGCTGGATGCTGAAAATTCTCTTCTGATCTCGGTTTGGGTTTTTCTGCTGGGTGTTTGGAGTTGCGACGAGGGGTATCTTGAGGCTGAAAGACTGATAACGGAAAAATAGAGGGATTCAATCTCATCTCAATAAGTAACGAAAGCTTCACCTTAAAACAATAGAGATATACAAGTCTTTGTTCACAACACATTGACAAGTTTGAACGAGTAACCATGTCCGAATGGGCACTAACATCAGTTTCACAGGAAATAACTATAGTGATTAACTGATAATAGTAAGAATATCTATGCAACAATAAGATAATTTTAAAATAATTTAGTTTAATAAATTTACCATGAACTGTGGTAGTTTCGAAGATTTTCTTTGGCCATGTAGGAGCAGTGACTACACCATTATCTGCATTACACATTGGTTGCTTACAACACTGAAGATGGGGCCATGGTGTAACTGGTACAAATGGTCTCCTGCATGATGGGGGAAATAGAACACAGTAGGTTTAGATTGGTACACAACTACGATAGGGCCTACTTATCTTTATTCTTTGTTTTACTTAATTTATTTATTATTACACATCCAACAGCGCAGTTTAATAGCGCCAACAATAGGATGAATAGGAAACAATAAGAAATGTTTAGTTTTAGGATGTGGGTGGAAAGCCCTTGGGGGAAACCCACATAATTAGGTAGGGACTGAAAAATCATTCCCACAGGCAAGGCTGGCAAGGCTTCGGTCTGAGGTGGGATTCGGACCGGGGTCCCCGAGAGTTAAAACATAGGGAAGCCACTGAGCCAACCTGATCAGATTTTAACCTTACTTATTCAGGGTATTCTCTGATTTTAGTCCCAAACTGATTGCGATTGTCGTAGGTAGTGTTCCTGGTTTCTCCACGGTATTGTTTTTCTTGGGGTTCAAATGCTTTGCGTAATTTTTGAGGATACCTTACGTTAACATTAAACAATAGTTATCAAGGTCCCTTCTTTGTATAACAGACACATTTTACAAGACCTGTCATTCGAATTGCCCTTTAAGCATTAAAGGTAATGGACTAGCCAAGTGTCCTTACATTGTTTATGTGAAATGAAATGAAGGCCTACCTGTTTTCACAAAGCAGGGGTGTTGTGTCATCGATACAACCACGCGTTACTGGTGAGCTACCATCGCCCCTGTCTAGGTACTGGGTGTAACATGATGTCACAGCATTGCAGGTGATGTGCCCAGTGTCGTTACATGCTGGTGTCGTACAGGCGCAGATGAGCTTACCTAAAACACATAGAATAAAAGGAGATATGAATTAATTAAGTCATTCCAGCGTTTCAAGTGAAATAAACCGATTATCGTTTCATACTACATGTATACAGTTAAACAGCCATTAATTGAATATTCCTCACAACTATGCAGAATTATGACTTAAAACGATATTAAACTCATTATTAATTTTAAAACAAACACTCAAGGAGGTCTACCGTTGCTATAACAACCATAAAATATCGAAATACTGTTGGACTCCAGCCTGAGTTGCCCTTCTTCCCCGCGAGTTAAAAAAAATGATTAATTGCATCCTCAAACCAAAATATCGAATAAATTATTCTAGTTGAATATTCTGTATGCGATTGGGCGTCAGCGACGTCAATTGAGAAATAACATCATCACCATAGGAATGTAACGAGTGAATGAAACACTCTACAGAAACCAGGTCATACACTGCCACTAAATCACGTTTCTCATGAATGGATAAAACATCGTCTTCTTGATCGACTATATTTGATATAAAAATCCCTTGATTTCAAATCAAGCTTCACCGTCTGGTAATGGTGCTTGGTGTGTGATGGAAAACCCACACAATTCAAGGTTATGATTACGATTCATTTTAGACAGATGTAGAGTCAATGGACGTTGAAGTCAAGGAAACAATCTGAATGAGTCACGGTATCATGAGTAGACTTTTTAAATTGTGTCTTCTTAAAGATGTATGATGTTCGTCTTCAGGGATTTACAACAAAATGACATTTAATTTCTAACTTATCATTTAAGACCATAAAATGCCTTATTCGTGCAGTGAAAACAGTTTCACCACTCCATAAATATTTCTTTTGTGATTTCAAAGAAAGGTAGGCAAGTGAGATGATAACATCATTCGTGGTTAACGGTATTTCAACAATCTACTACAATATTGGGAGATTTAAAATAGTAACATGGAATTCCCCCCAAATAATGTTTACATTAGCATTCAGACCCTAGCACAGTATTTCCAACGAGCCTTTCAAAAACATTTTTTAGTGTCGAAACGTTTATTTTTTGTATTTTAACATTCATACCACATGTAATTTTGATTGGTAAGCAGCTCTTCAGGCAACCCCCCCCGAAAAAAAACCAAAAAAAAAACAACAACAAAACCAACACAAAAAAACAAAATAACTGGACAATTCATAATGAATATCCCACAGTTGTCATTAAGAATCTCTTCTACCTTCAACTGCTCACTTCTCAAAAACATACATAACATGATACAGTTATTCGACCGCTCGGTTTTCAAGGTTCAATTTTTGTAATTATAATTTAATCTAGAATTCCTGAGTCACCACTATAAGGGAATGCAAGGTCGAAGTAATTTGACCATGGAGTTGACGCTGTTGTTAATGAATAGTATAGCTCGGTGTCTCCATCTCAATGCTGAGGCGAGTCAGAAATTAATTGAAAATATAGAAAATCGTGACCACGTGACTGGCTTCATTCAAACTCATTCAGTGACAAGAGCTGGAGTCAGTTTATTAACCTCAGTGTGGATTCTATTCTGCCGTACGATATTAATGAGCACAATTCAGAATACATCAAAGGAGAAGCTTGCTGAAGTCGAACGGATAGGAATAACTCTTTACTAAGCGCTTCCCGAACCTCATTGGTTTTATCAATGCTGCCCTCTTGGGTGGCGTGTATGCAACTTGTATTTGTGAGGATTACAGTGACTAACAAAGGAGAAAGATGGGTAGATAGAAATTATCATCTTTGGAAATAGTGACGTAATTCTGACACACATTACGTAGCACGCTCTGACCTGCTTTTGACGTCACATTTTCGTACATTGTTGCCTTCCATAAAATTCCATGTATTTTGGTCAGGCATAAATGACTTGGGTTGCCGCTCCATTACTAAAATTCAAGTCTGATTTTTTTAAAAGAAAATAATAGGCCTAAACGTATAAACAAACAAGACACAACCAAACAAACGAAGATTTTATAAAAAAATAACAAAAACCTCCATGCCAGATAACCAGCATCCACCACCTTTTAAATCAATTTGAACTTGGATACAGACAACAGGTAAAACAAACTTTGAAACAACCTTGAAAAAGACAGATAATTTGAAAGAGGATGATTTGAATACAATGAGCCTCGAGAGGAAGACTACTAGGCACTTAATATATAGCTATATATCGTTAAAGGTAATGGGTTAAATCCTACTCAGATAAAACAGTCGTCGGCTAAACATATACCAAAATCAATCAATAGACAAACATGCACTTAGCAGAACATTACACAGAAGAACAAAGGATTAACAAATATTTAAACACATTAAGTAAGTAAAATAACGAATAAAAAAAATGGTTAAAAATAAATCAATACTGGTAAAAATAAACAAAATATATTTGTAAAAAACTCGAGCCTTGGGCCCTTTCAAGTTAACAGATAACAAATGTCATAATAATAATATTATGATTGTGGAAAATCAAATAGTAAACTGTCAATATAGCTTCTTTTGAAAGTAAAAAGAAGCGTCCCCTCTTAAATATTTTAATGCTGCATGAAGGCTTCCTAATACCTCCATCTATATTTATGCTTAATTAGGGTGAGTGACTCCCCCTTTAAGGTACACGCACTCTCGTCTTTATTCCACGTGCTGCGAGCCCCACGTGAACCTATTAATAAGAATTTAACCTTGAACTTGACAAAAAGTACTTTCTTACGTTACCCATTAGAGTAAACGACAGTGTGTTTTTGCCACTGTATTATGTTAGGGAACGGCTAGACTGCTGGTCAATATTGTTTCATATTTAATGTATTCATTTGCTAGAAGTACAAAGTGAAAATTATCATAATGCATTTCAATCAATTATTTGTAAATTATCAAGAAGATAGTTAGGGAATGTCTGTCAGGCGCTTAAATGTTATTACGTCGCTTGTGGCAACACGTGACGTATCAAACTAATAACAAACATTGAATGCATGCCGTACATTAATCCTTTATAATTATAAGATCCTATAATATGAATGTTTCTTTTTTACAGGTTATTTTATTGAACACTAAAATAAGGTCAGAGTTGTCAACAAGTTTGACCTGAAGAATAAGATAGAAGGTTGCACAGTTCTAAATATTAAAACATTTACCTACACGGATTTACACTTTTATAGACGACTCGACGAGAAAACAAAGCACATTTGATTCCAATTAGGTCAAATTTTTCCCATCTTTCTTAAACCTCAATCAATTTAGGCTTTTCCCATGTCTCCGGCTAAACAAATAAACCCAACTTCCTTTTGTCCAATGAAAAAGCCGATTAATTTGTCCATCTGTCTTCCATATTGATTTCAACATCTGAATCTAATCTTGACTGTCAATTACATTTTTTATTTGGTTAATATTTGTTTTCATTTTTGTATTTCTTTTACTGATTGCTGATTGTCGTGGCTTACCCGCACATCTGGCAAGCTCCCTGTTGTGTGGTGATCAGCGGGAGATAGCCAAATGAGTAGCCGTGATCTGGTCGATATACACGGTAGTCTTAGACTGATAGACTCTGGTGAGTTTGCGTGAGAATTTGTAGACTACATCCGGACAATTTTTAGTTGAGTAAATGTGTGGACAAAAAATAAATCTGCCGGTTTTTTGGGTTTTTCCCCCAATTTTTTTTGAAACTTTAGGGAAAAACGCAATTGTAAAAAAGAAAGAAAAAGCAACGAACACCGAGCCGAACCAATTGACTGGCTTATACGAGGAGGCCTACTCGAAGAAAAACGTTGGTCAACATTTCATCTCAGTTTATGTCACGTACTAAAAAACAATGAAATACTTATGTAATATATTAGTCTATTACACCTTGGGTATAAACACGATGGGACAAGGTGAAGATAACTTTCTTAGTCACGCACGCCACGTTTTAAGCAATTTATAACACCAATCTCACATGAATTACGAAAAACAGCGTGTAAGGGTGTTTGGGTTAAACAATGTAACATAATTAAAAAGTCTCAATATGGAGACATATATTAATGGCAACTTGCTACGCCACTCTGCAGTCCAAGAATTCGGAGTGTTTGTTTGAATTACGGAGCAATGTATAATAACACTCCAACTAGAATGACAGATACCGTACGTCATCACTTATCGTAATCTTGAGAAAGGGCAAGTAGTCACCAAGTCACTCCTCAAGTACCAGCGTAAGAAGGCGGTGCTTATGTTATCATTCACGGTATTTTAAACTCCATAAACAACAACTAAATTATTGTAAACAAACCAAGGAAAACTCCCACGTGGTGTAGAGGGTCCCACTTAGCAGTTATCTCTTAAGGGAAGGAATATTTGAAAAATCTGAGTGTACCATAGACCCTGTATTCAAAGAACATTAATCATCCAAGCTTGTCTACCTGAATTCAAGAGGCCAGCATTGACGAGTGTGACTGTGTTATGACTGAAATATTCAACTTTAAGACGCTACAGTACAACTTCTGACTAGACTGAAGACGACATGTCTTAAGCCGTGTTCCCATTGGACTTTATTTTGCTTAAGTACCGCGACTTTTCTGTAGAATGACAACATTAAATCCAATGAATAGTAAACTGACCTCCCTGTCAACTTACTGCGACCGTGATGTAAAACTAATAGGCCGAAAGAGGCCGCGGAATAAAAAGTCCAATGGGGGGGGGGGATTGGCTCCTATGCCTTGAGTGGATATTGACAGTCAGTTGTTTCCATGGAAACACTACACCCATGGTTTGAACCATTTGAAAACAGAAAACCTTCCTTTTAACTAAACATTGCGTAAACTTGTTTGTTAATGTTCCTTTCATGTACAGAGATAACAATCCCACAGTTGCCCCTCCCACATATCATCCACTCCAAATACCTAAACATTAACATTTCTCACAATAAAGAGAATATTATAAAATGATCGACACAACATGTTGTACTACACCTAAATGATTCGGTTTAATTGCTCAAGTAAACTAGCTCAGAGCCCATGGAATCCCAAAGTCCATGATACAAGTTAATGATTTATAGTCTGCTGTCAATGTCTGGAGGAAAACATTGGCCCGTCAAGTGGACGATTGGAGCCCGGTGCTGCTACTCCAAAGTCTAGCCCATTCTCTTTCCCTTCTAGGTCTTAATAGATGAAAAATTAATAACTCTATCTAGTTTTTGGTCAAGTAGGCCCGAGCGTCACTAGCTAAAAGTTTTGTTTTGTGTACATTTGAAGTTACAATCGCTAGTCGCCATCGGGTGCCACCATGTCGCACAAGGGACCCCCTGCCCCGCTACGATAGACACCCTGGTGCGTTTGGGGTTTACAGTTTTACCAGTCAGGTTACTTTTTTTCTTAAGTTTTTATAAATCTCTACATCCATTACAAGAAACAGTAAATGGAAGTATCAACTTCATTGATACACACAATAAGAAAACTGTGATGTTCACATTTTGTTCTTGTACTTAGGTCTACTCACAGAAATTTCAAAAACATCCAAAATCATTAGCGATTTAAGTTGCCATGTTTCATTCATAGAGTCAAACTAATCGAGATTCCATCACAAACAGATCAACATTAACGGCAAATTTTAAAACTATTCAGCAAGGCAAAATATGACCAAGGTCTATGTTTTCCTCTGAATAACCTCAGGGTTGTCAAAATCAGCCACAATGCAAACACTTGATGATCGATTTAGTATTAAATCGACATCTATAAAATAATAGTCTCCACAAACGGGTCAATGCATTCAGCAATCCCAAGCAACCTTTGTGTCAATGTTTCAATCCAATCAACGATACACGTTTTTAGACACCTTTATAAACAACAGAGCCAATGTAGAACGAATTGCAAGTCTTGCATCGAAAACGAAATGTCCAATAAGGTTGACAAACACGGTAAATTAAAATTGTGTTACTGTCTACTAAATGTCCATAGTCAACTTTTGTGTACACAAATTTTCAAACGGTTAATTTTTAAAAGACATAAACTAACTAGACATCTTCAGACCTAAAAACAATTTGTGCAACGTCATCTGGCAAGAGCCTGGTAATTGGAATGGTTTACCAATTTTCTCCGTGGGCACAGGGGATCAAGGAAGATCCCAGTCTCCGACGAAGAAGTCATTCCCAACTATATGTCCACCCATAATAAAGCTCGTTTATGTACCACTGGTTGAAGTATAGTGTCTTATTTGATCAAATGTGCAGTCAGATGCAGTCTGATAGTGAGTAAACCAAAACCTGGGTTAAGACGTTGGAAGGCTCCGTTTCCGTTGAACCTTCTACCTTAATTTCCTCCTTAATACGATCTAAGATCGCTCATGTCTTCTTCGTACTCAGGAGAAGGGGAATCTATGAAATAATTTCATTATATGACTCGAAACACTTTCTTGGGTTATGTAAGAGAAAAATCATACCAAACTAACTTGCATGCTTAAGTCGAGTAGTGTTCTCGGATCATGATGATCCTCCATGCCTCTTTGTCCCCCAATGCTAACTTGAAATCTGCTGGTTCCATCCCAATACCCAGTCTATTGTAGGTAAATCTACAACGATTCCTCCTCCAATACTTAGGTACCGTAAGATACACATTTCGTTAAAATTTGTATTGAAGTACGAAACTGAGCACACTAGTTCAGGGTTTGTCATTGAATTTTTATAGTTTGGCCAGCAGGACCTGTTCGCTTCTCATTTTACTAATCAAGCAGCTTTTTCACTGGTCCAAATGATATAGAGATGCTATTCAACAATGAAATAAATCAGCCGGACCAATTGGAGTAAATTCTGACTAGTCCTCAGTGTGTTTTAACTGCCATTTGGCCAGCAGACCACTATAGGAGAGAACACGGCTGATTACGGCATATGAGTGAGGAAGCCCTTGCTTTATCGTAAAACTGAAAAAGTAAATCAAGATTTCTCCTTCCTCTTTGATTGGATTAAAGAGAAATGATAAACACATTACACATAATAAAGGCCATATTCTTCCTTAATGATTGAACACAAAATGTTTTGCAGCATAGTCCCATAAGTGATCAATGTGGGATCAGTGTTCAAGGAAAAGGAACACAAAAAGGCAAGCAAATCAGGCTGGAGTCGAACCCAAGACCTTAAGACAAATATGAAGTGATAATATGGAGCTGTGCCCAGACCACACAACTTTAACAATGTACTGAAGTCATCGAATGAAGGTCTACAGATCAAGAAATCTTTGTTTACAAAAAGAGCGACCTTGCACATTCCACAGCCTCAGCCAACCTGGCAATTTCCACATAAATCCAAGACTTAGTAAACAGCTTAACAAGTTTTGAGATATGCCCATTTTCTTTATATCAAAAATAAGACAGTGCAATCCTCACAACATGCAATATTTAAAGTTTTCTTTCTGTGTATATTTGTACACTTCTTACTTGCAGGAAGTCCAGGCTCTGTGACTCCTTTGTAAACATATAAATGGTCATGGTTTATTGGTTCTTAGTTATTGCGTAAAATGATCAAATAAATTAGATCAATTAATTTACAGGTAGATTTTAGAATATATTTATTTACACGAGGCAAAAATTGTTGTACTGTTATTAATTCCAGTCAAATATTTACACCAGTACAATATCTCCTTACCGGTCGGTACCATCTCGATGCGTGTGTGTGTGGCTTGCAATGCATCATTATATCTACCTATGACATTCCCAAGTATAGATATACTCTCAGCAAAAATATAAGAAAAGTAAATATTAGGAATTGTAGTTTACCTAGCCTACATCCTAACCGGTTATATAAACACACAATCTTATCTCATATATTGAATTGTATTTCTAGAGAAATAAACAAAGAGTTCTTACCATGCGTAGTGTGTACCACCATCAGCATTACCACTGTTATGTACAAGTAGAATAAGAAGACACATATCTTCAAAAGTGACATGGTAGCGTCAGATACTCTTTAAGTTTCTCAGTCCAATCTTCCGGAAAACGATGAATTTATCAATGTTTAGTTATTCGCTATTTTTACAGAGTAAAATAGACAAAACTGGAATGCCATGTGCTTTTGGCATGCTATGTAAAGAGTTTGGCAGACAATTTGCTGAAGGATCAGTTATGACGGTTATCTGTCAGCAAATTTAGCAGAATTTCGCAAATTCCTCATACTTGTCAGCAACATGACCTCTCAAATCTAGTCCAAAACGTCAAATTTCACCGGAAAAAGCTACCGGACATGGTGCTCAGGAAGACTGAGATCCAGCGAGTCGTCCGCGGTCTTCTCCCCCGGCCAGCAAGTGCAGAAACCCCGTGCAGGGCTACATCTGTTTTGCATGTGCGCTCACCGCCACAACTCACGATATCTTGATCCTAATCACACACAGTCAACTGCGTACCCAATCAGAGGGTTCATTTGTAAATGCAGTATGAAGTCCAGTCTGCTTTCAACGTGTGCAAAGATCTCAAACGCTTTGCTATCTTCAGTAACCAACAACGTTTGTATTGTCCATGTGCCAATTAACGACCTGCTTTTGTTTTGTTAAAGCCAACGATTTTTAGGAAATAACTGTCCAAGAAGAGTAGTGTTTGGAATACTAAGGGTATGGTACATTACGTGATTACGGTTGTATTTCTGGTTTGTGACTGGATTGTCATTGCTTTGCTGTGTTATTGATACATTTGGAATGCGGGCGCCAGTTGCCTCTAGGCTTCTAGCATGTCGTGTATTAACAGCATGGGGATCTTATCCCGCAGGCTACGTCATGCATGCCCAAAACAATCATTCATATCAACGTTGACTACTGTATTTTCTACAATACTGCAACTACAGACGCTAGGTCTACCGTCACGACGAGGACACAAATATTCCATTTAGATTTTTGATTAATTTCAAGTAATACTTTCTTGTGTTTTTTAAAAAGTCTTTTTTGAAGATTTTCATAACGAATAAAGGTTAAACTGATTTTTAAAATGTCTTTAGAACTTAAAAGATCAACTCAGCAAAGAAAAATATCCTTAAACTTTTAAAGATCAATTTGAAAAAAATTCTTCTTCAATATTTAGCGCTTCAAGAATTAAAAAAAAGGGAAATCCTCCTTAGTGGTATCAAAAATATAAATAAAAGGTCTTTAAATTCTCGATTGTTTGCAAGATAACCCTTAAAATAGATTAGACAAGTCTAGTTGAGGGAAAGTACACCTTTGTCCGACTTGAGCCTTTATAAGTATCTTTGTCCTCAGATTATTTGGCCAAATTGAACTCTGACTGATATTTATGATACTTCACAATTTCAGAGTCTAGTATTTGTTGGGACTGTTTTTACTCGGTAAAAGTCGTGATGTATCAAAGATGTCCTCAGTGGCACGACAATGTCGGCAAAATTTCTTTAACCAATTTATTCACTTTCAAATCATGGAAATAAAGTAAATAATTTAGACGAAGTAAAATCAATTTTGTTATTTATTTATTTCTGAAAGTAGTGTACTAGAGCAAAAGTGTTCTTGTTTTGAGTGTGTCTTTGTTGCTACGAGGACTATACCAGGATTCCCTCTCTACACGCTCAGCGTCTGTAATTTAATTTGCAGGTTGAACGGCCATGATTGATCTATCATGACACCTAAGGTGCCATGTTCTGTCGTCAGCTTCAAGGCTTGTGTAGCTGGAAACCTTTCCATCAAGGAGTAAATATTGATGTGCTTATACTAAGTACATAAACATCAGCACGTCTTTACAAGATAACAAGATAAAGGAACCCGTTGCGGTCGCAAATCCATAGTTTAAGCCAATAACGACAGAGTAGGCCTACCCAAGTGAACCTTAGATCAAAGAGAACAAATTGTAACATGTTTTTTAATTCCATAAAAGCAGAGTTTAAGCTAACTTGTATCATTGGCAAAGTCACCAAGAACCGCGAAGTGCAATTAATTAATTACTTATAATTGTAAGCACGCACCTGTTTGCGTCTGGGGGTCCGTGTTACCCGCTGGTATTGGTTTATTTACGCTCTGCTTTACACATTTTTTTTCCCCAGCCATGGGTATGAACACTTTATGTCTTTCATTAGTTCAAGGAAAACAACAATCTTTCAATAACAATGTAACAGGAGTTAACCAAGCAAACGGCAAGCAAGTAAGCTCAAACAGAGTGTGACTCAGAGCTCAGCAAACACAAACGTTAACAGTGCAATACAAGTGAATTCAGTGCAGAAACAAAATGCAAAAGACAAACAAAATAACCGACCAATGTTTTTAATTGCTTGAAGAGTATAATTTAATTGAAATAATCTAGAACAGTAAGTAAGTTTTCCTGCAATGGTTACAGAGTAAATTTAGGTGTTTGAACTTTATAACAACGAAAATGGTACTTTTAATTAAAACTACTTATTCTTAGCTATGTTCTAAAACGAATTTCTGGCGTCAAACCATCCAGAGATTGTCTAAGATTATTTTATTTTGATTTTGTAACGAAATGCCGACTTTGATTCTTGAGTAAAAAATGTTAACAAATAAATTAACATTCTTATACAGAAAGTTTTCCTTTATCTGGAGATGAGTAGTTTGAATTATATATGTGTATATTTGGTTTGCAGAGTTATATATAATCAGTTTTTTTGAAAAGATATCAAGTTTTGTCAATATACCATAATGCTCCTTTTTTTAACGATTTGACATTTGTTGGGGGGTGGAGTACTAAGACACTGAAATTAATTATTGGGATAAACATTTTTTAGGGCAGGACCCATGTCTCATTACAAACATCATTGCAAGAAAAACCCTCAAATAGTATTCAAATATAAGTGCTAAAGGAACATGTGTTAGTGCAACTGTGCAAGCCAAGCTATTAGTTAAACTATTTCTTAAACAACTAGAAGAATAAAAGAATAGTTACAGTATTCCATAGATAACCCATCACATAATCATTTGTCCATTTCCATTGTCGGTTTCCACTGGCGATATCCATTATAGTCTCCGTTGTTATGGCAACACATTGTACATGAATGGTTTGTCTGAAAGAGAATACCAGAAGGTTGTACGTTTATTTTTATGAGAAAAAAATGGAAGGAAAAAGGTGATAAAACAATGAAACAAGTTAATGTGTTTCATGTTGAGGTGTAACAACTGTATAAATGGCCGTTTATAACAAATCTCTTTTTACTATTGGACTCTTTAAATATATTTGGAACACTCTTTATCGAACACAGGGGCTGATCTACATGGTACACTTTCATAGACTTTCCAGGTTATCTAATATTAATCTTACAAACCTTCTGAATGGGAAAAATTACAAATCACAATGAAATTTGAAAAAATATCAAGCCTGCTATAGCTCAAGTAAAATGAAATGACTTACATAGTGCTTTGGCAACATGCCTTAGTATCATTTGGTTTCTGATTCATTTTTAACAGAGGATGTTCAACAGGTGCAATAATGAGCAACTTTGTTTAATCAATCAATCAGTTTTGACTATCACAAGCAATCAGTGCAAAGCAACCTGTTCATTAATATCTCATCTTTATTTAATTACTTACCACATGGTTGTTGGCAAGCACACCCGGAATATTTAGCAATCGGAGCTTGTTTGATACTTCCATCTTTACACACTAGATTAATCATCTCAAAATCTGTGTCTTCTGCCTCTCTCAACCCGGTCACTTTCTTAAAGACACCCTGGCAACATTGACAGACTGAGAACTCAGGATGGTGTAGGACAATCTCCTTGGGTTGGGTACAAGACCCAATGCAGACGTTTAGCTGGATGTTATTGACACGGCAGCCGGCTGAGTTGGTGATGTTGCGGGTAACAAGCTTAAGATGGCAAGTGTTGACAGGTTCTGGATTGTGATGCATACAGTTAGAATTAATATAAAT
>JAUELU010000025.1:426985-447677 GCA_032357145.1 Evasterias troschelii
ACCCTGCAGACGTTAAACAAAACCAAAATCATAAACACTTTGTACGCTATTTCAGGCTACTTTTCCAAGGGCAAGCATTCTATGCTCCACAATGCTCAACAGAAAAAGTCAGATTCTCAAGAGAATACCTCACCTGGAGTTGTAGACAACGTTGGCAAAGATGTTGTTACTGTTGTTGTCTCTTCTCCCAATGGAGTAACAACAGTAGTGGTTTTCACTTCTTCCGTTGTCATGGCGGGACCAGTCGTTGTTGTCGTCACAGTTGAAACCGTTGTAGTTGTTTTGCCTGCTACAAATGCAAAAGTCACAAGATTTCCTGATCAAAATAACATTCACTTCTTGACACAAATTTTCACGAGACAAATCTCCTCCAAGAAATGACAGAAATGACAGCCAATTGCAATCAGTTCTGCTAGTCTCTACCAACTATTTTCAAGGTCTCACCTGTCGTTGCTGCTGCAGGCGAAGTTGTTTTGATAGTTGTCGTCTCCTCCGTGGTTGTGCCAAGGGGAGTCGTCACAACATTCGTTCTTGTCACTTTGACTTTACTCGGAGCAGTTGCCTTCGGTTGGTCTCTCAGTGGCTCAGATGTCACTGTTGTAACTTCTACTTTTCAAAATTAAGTCAAACGAAATTTCAAGTCTATTAGACAATTTGTTTTTCAAGTAAACCCTATTTTATGTCAAATTTCTTGTCACATCCAATAAGCTAAACATACCTGGAATCGTAGCTATAATTGTTCGAGATGTTGTCCCTTTGGTGAACGCTTGTGCAATTGCAGTTACAATCGATTGAGTTTTGTCATCTTTCGTTGTTATGAAGGAACCAGGTGTGGTTGTTATAAACACAGGAACTACTGTAGAGGGATAATAAAGAGGTGAAACAATTAAGTTTATTTCTTTATTACCAATATCTATACTCAAGAAGCTTTTCTACGGCCACAAATCCACAGTCAACACCCAAAAGCTGGATACACCTGTAGGACATTAGTTCAATCTTTCTATTCATTCCATGTATTGCATGATTTTACTGGGCATTTAGGCCCTAGGTAACCACAGAGAGAATGTTTTTCTGAGTGGGGAGAAACTGTGGATGAGGCGCCTCCAGACCATTCAACCTCATGGTCTGAAGATCTTAAAAGGAAATGACTAATTACTTTTTGTCTTTGCTTTCTCTTTTTCTCCCCAGATGTCATCTGTTATAGTTAGCCTCATTCACTAATTAATTACTTTGTCTCCCTCTTCCTGCCCTTAATGTTGTCCCGTCTTTCCAACCTCTTGTCAACCCAGCCCCTTCCCTTTAACCCCATCTCCTTGTCTCCTTACTCCTTGTTTACCCTTTACTTTTTTTCGTTTGCTTTCTGCCTCTCTCTCTCTATTCACGTTTTCCCACTTTACCACTTTCCCACTGCTTCTGTCACACTTGTACACATGTTTATGTGGGTTTTGTTGCCATTTAGCCTGCAAGAAAGACTCTGCCATCAGGCCATTAACTATTTTTGCATCAATTTATTGCAGCAAATATTCAAGCAAACTGTAATTATAATGATAAATATGTCTAATTGGTTTACCTGATGTTGATACTTTTGCCACAGTGGTACCTGTTAAATGGAGAATGTTTACTTGAAGTTAGTCCATTTGATGGTAATAATTTTTAACAACAAGACAAAATTCTCCACAAAAACAATCCCAGGTATTACCCATGTTATATTTAAGATTTTCATCATATTTGTCTGGAAAAAATGTGTTTCAAGTCAATTGACTTTCCTTGTGTCATAACCAGGTGTAAACTAAGGCATTTATTACTTTGGTATATGCTGTTTATTTGCAACTAATGATCAAGTATAATGATAGGCCTGGAAGTTAATGTTTGAAATGACAAAACTTTTTTGATTTGCAAAGAGCCTTTCAATTGTAGCTCTCAAGGTATGTGGGAATATTTTGAAGAATTTACATTTTACATGACATTTCCATGACATTTTCAATAAAACTTACAGTTTCTTTCATCAGATCCATCACCACAGTCATCAGTCCGGTCACAAACATAAGCCGTTGGAATACACTTCCCATTATCACAAGTAAAGTCTTTACAAAAAGGTACCGGCGCTAAAATGATTACAAAAACCCAAACAAAAACATCAATTTCATCCAGGTTTGTTTTTATCTTATTTCTAAATAAACAAAATGTAAAACTATCAAGCTGGTGTATAGGTTGTTTTTTTCAAAGCAGCCCTGTTTGTCTTCTCTATCTTTGTAATTATCATATTTTTTCCACCTCTATTTTTCCCCACGAAAGAAACTATAAAAAGGACAACATTATCAAACTATTTCCAAGGTTTGTTGATATTTTGTTGTGTTTTGATGCAACACGAATCGTCTTTAAATCATTTAAGGAATTGAAAACTTTTTCATTTACTCCAAAATACCAATAACACTAATAAGGATAAATAATGTTATTGTTTTATTTGATGGTTTCTTACTTGATTTGAAGCAATCCTGTTCATCTTCACCGTTTTTGCAATCATAGACCTCATTACACAGTTTATCAAAAGAAATGCATTCACCAGAGTTGCATAAATGGTATTTACAAGCTGTACATGAAGACAAAAAGGATTTTCATGAGAATAATAAGGTTTAAAAAGTGGTAAAAAGTACTTATTTGGAAATGAAAATATCTTTCATGATGGTCTACAGTACCAAGCAGTTGTTTAATTTGGATTTCCATTAATTTGTTACATGCTTTACACACTATCAAACCTTTTAGAAAAGTTTGATTCCGACAGAATAAAGCTCTAAGCTGATATCATCTAAAACATGACCCCTGAACTATGACTTTTTAACCTTTCGATACTCACATCCACAATATTTCTCTGATTCATCGGAAGCGTCATCACATTGTGGAGTTCCATCACAAACTTGATTCAGTGGTAAGCATCGACTACAGTCTAAACAGGTGAACTTATCTTGACAACTACACTCTACAAAATAAATTAAAAAAACAAAAACATATTCAAACAACTGCTACCAAGATGAAAAAAGGTGGATCTATTGAGTTGCTTTCAAAGGAGGGGAAAAGGTCATTTGCTTGTGGGGGCCGCAGAATGCTACTAATCTAGTGATTTATCTTCAAATGAGTTGTCAGTATTTACTATAGTGATTTGCATTGTGACATCACACTTTGCTTAGCAATTAAGATTGATTTGAAATTAAGATCAATCTTAGATCTTTGTAAAACCCCCAAACAATAATAAAACAAGTTAGATATCATTAACCAATCTTACTCTTGCAATTAAATTCATCACTACCATCTCCACAATCATCATGGCCATCGCATTGGTGAGTTAATGGCAAACACAGACCATTCCTACTGCACTTAAACTCACGAATTCCACATGTTGGTGCTAGAAATAAAATATAAAAAACACTTATCAGCTAAAGATATATCAAGCCTTATAGCCTTGTCACAGCTAGCCTTAACTTTATGATATTATTTCCCAAAACTGTTTCTAAAAATGACTAACTTTTTGTGTGACATTTATAGTGTGTTCACTTTCATACAATGGTGAACATTTTAACTAAACTATGTATCATGGCAATTTTGACAGAAAGTTGTTTTTGCAACCTGAAGGTTATTTTTGAAGTCAACTCTGACTCAACCAACTCCACTGCATTTGGAAAGGAACAAATTGCTTTCACCTGGTATTTTTTCTAAAAGTATCTTACTGTTTCAGACAACATTATTTGAAAATTAAGCGTGAATAATCTTTCTTCTGTGACTATGCCTTGAACTGATTAATTGAAAACTGCCTCAGTTCAAGTTCATTTGATTTACTTTTTTATAGCTTCCATAATAACAGTGAGAAAATGCATAACAGGGTGGAGTTTGAAACTTAAGTATATTCTTTTGTTAAGCGATTTTAATTCTCAGATTCTTTGACTTACTGCAGTTTTCTTCATCCGTTGTGTCATTGAAACCACAGTCATACTGACCATCACATTTGTAGTGACTCGGGATGCAGTGACCTTTCTTACATTGGAACTCATCTCTCCCACATTTAGGTGATGCTTTTGTAAAAACAAAATTAATTAATTAATAAATAAATTATGAATTCCAATTGGGCTTTATTTTACAAGATGCTAAACAAGTCATGAAGTGGGTTTGTACATTTTGTACCTTTCAAGCAAAATTGCTACATATCAACAGTTACTGTAAAATAAAACAAAATTATGCAAAGCAGGTTTGCAACTGTCAACTCTTATAAGTATTCAGATTGGGCTTGATTTCAATAAAAGTTTAACAAATCATAGAATGGGTTCATACAATTTGCATTTTCAAGCACAGTTGCTAAAAATCAACAATTATCAGAAGCTATGTTACATTGAAACTGTTATCAAATAAAAAGTAGCATTTGAAAAAGACTCTGCTTGGGTCAAAGTGTGGGGTCATTGTCTCTTTAGTGACCATAGTGGCTGCAAGCAGCTGGTACCAAAATGCCCATAGGGGCTGCAAAAAACCACAAGATTTGACATACTTTCGCTCAAACAAGAGGGTCAAAGAAAAGGTATTGGACCAACTTGACATTTGTCATTGTTTCCCAAGTACACATACAATGTACAACTTTAAAACAAAAACATGCATTCTGTTTCTTAATCAATTTCCTGACATTTTTCCTAAAAATAATGGGGCAAAAAAACAGTAGCAATGTCTGGGAATATGAATGGTCTCTAAAGCTTAACAATATTTTGCTTATACAGTTTGGTTAGCAGAGCACATTGAAACAGCTAACTTTTGTTATGAAACAAAAATTAAAAAGAAACTTTTGACTTACGACAGCTGTACTCATCCGAGTAATCAGCACAATCAGGCAACCCGTCACAAAGAAAAATATTCTCAATACACTGGCCATTGGCACAGGTAAACTGGTCAGGACAACATCGGAAAGCTGTAACAAAACAAAACAAAGCATTTATGAACATTTACCAATTGAAAGTATTTCCATTTGAAAGCCATTACAAGGAATTTTGCAACTCTATTTATATTAGGTTGAAAATTTTAAAAAGATTTTGATTTTGAAAGCGATTACATTAGATGTCTGTCAGAATATCAAAGTTTATTTTTATGCATAACGTATGTGGGGTGGAAATTGACATCTCAATTTCACCTGACCTTACTTGAGATTCCTTGACTACTACCCAAACAAACACATGAACTCAATTCAATCTTAAGGTCACGTGGATCAAAACAATTTCAGAGACCCGCGAGTTCTTATCAGCCGGGTACAAAATGACGCTTTCAAACTCATTAAAAGAATTCAGTTGAGCAATGGTGAACAGTCTTTTCAGAAGTAGTGAGGTTTTTTTAGCTTGAGTAGAAAATGATAATTTTAAACTTACTGCAGTTGGCTTCATCTGCACCATCCCCACAATCATCTGCAGTATCACATAACCAGTCCGACGAGATACAACGCCCATTAGGGCATTCAAATTCATCCTTGGAACATTCTTTTTTCACACCTTTAGGAAACAAATTTTAAAACAAGTATTTAAATTTAGTTTATTTAAACAATTCTTATTAAACTTCAGAAACCAACTGTTGATATCATGTTGGTAAATTTTTGTGTGATAACTAATATTGTAAAAAATGTAAAGAAAAATATAACTGCAGACAAGTTTTTGAAATACACCCCTTCTTCATATCCAAAAGCAGATAGTGCAATCTCAACAAAATATAAGATTTAATGTTTCTTCCGATGGGCTGTGTACAAATCATGTCTGCAGAAAGTCAGGCCTCTTTTGTAAACATGTGATGCCACACATGCTGCTGCAGTAAACTGCCATAGCCAATAGCCTTGTACTTTGCCAAATAAAGGTAAAGGATAATGATGTAATTACACTTACCAGTGCAAGGCTGACCAACACATTTGAACAGTCCATTCTCACAGATACTGCCAATTAAAGGAAAAACAAAAGTTCAGAGAGCTTCTTAGAAGTTTGAAATTAAAGTACAGCATTTTATTCAAATATAATGCAGAATGACCAAGAAGTTGAAAAATACAGTTTACAAATTGTTCATTCAAAGAAAATCTAAATAAAACAGAAAAGACCATTAAGCTACATGAATGATGTCATTACCAAGTCTGACAGTTGATAGTGATCTTATTTCCTGGCGGATACCTCATGCCGTTATGTTTGCAGGTGCACTCCTTTGCAGAAATACACTTTCCGTCTAAAAAATAAACAAGATTTATTTCCTTTTTAAACAATAATGTAATTTTGGGTGTGTGTCGGGGGGGGGGGGGGAAGTCGCAACAAAATAGCAGAGAAACAAAGGAAAGCGATTTCATAATAATAAATAAAGTGTCTCTTTACCTTGTTCTATGGTCCCTGGTGGGCAATGGCAGCCTTCTGTACATCCTTTACAAAAATCACATTCAGTCTCACCACTGAGGGAGTCACACGTAGCCGGGCAGGCAGGGCCACATGACATGTATACAAAGCCATAGTCACACAACATCGCTGTAAAGAACAAAGTCAAGATGATAAACTTGATGCAATGCATCGACTAAAAAAATAAATAAAATGTATTAATGGTATTTTTCAAGAGATGAGTTGATCAAATTGGGCTTACGGCAGAGTTCTTCTGAGCGCCATTGGATATGAACTCCATGTCTGCTACACTCTTCACCATAAGCGGCCAACGCTGTACAGAGACATTCACAAGCAACTCCAGTTGTACATCTAGGAGGAATGATCAACAGTTTCAGTTAATAACCACTCATAAGTCTTAAACTGTCCAGATAAATTTATGTAGAAAAAGCCTGAGTTTACTACCTTGATTTGTCTTTGTTGGGATTTTTTTTTTTCCAACAGCAGGCATAAAAAATTATTTGGTTCATGGAAAAAGGTAGTAAAATTTTATTGGGTACAAGGCATGACCTGCATCTACACATGTTGTACACTCTACTAGACTTTTCAGGCAACTTAATCACAAAACTTTGAGAAAAAAAATGGATAAAAACCTTAAAATTAAAAGTTGCCCAAACAAAAATGTACAATTAAACTCGTCAACCTGTTCTTCTTCTATAAATGTCCTTCTTTGAGCCAATACTCCTTTCAAACTAGATTTATATTAAAACTTATTATTTCTTTAAGGAAAATAAATATAAAAGTACAATTTATCTTTTCAAATTTTGTTGTTATGCTAAAAAACTTACCCACAGGAGTCATATTGACACCACTTTATAAACAGCTCTGGGGCAACGACTTCATGGCATAGATGGAACTTCTCATTTCTAAGAATGTTACAGCGTTTCTTGGCCCATGGAAGACGATTAGGATTCAACTAATAATAAATATAAAATGTATAAAATGATATATTTAAAGCCTTTTAGTATAAGAATCATCAAACATTGCAGGACAAGTGGTTAAGTTACTGCTCTATAGTTCTTTTTCATAAGAGTACATTTTTTAAAGACACTTTTATTCCACTGATGACTGCCTTCTTAGAGGACTCCAGTTATAGATTTTTAAAAGTTAGCAATTCTTTCCTGAAGTTTAAACTCAGTCTTTCTAGAGTAAACACAGAAGGAAGAAGCAAAAAGTGGAAATGACCTCATGCTTTGAGCCTAGCAGTCTTTGTGAAAGCTTAAAAGGCCAGAAGAATAAGATCACACTTTTTAAATTAAGATGTTAACTCCATCAAAACAAAAACAACTGTTGATTCTTCTTGTCTCACCTCACATGGGTTTTGAATCTTCTTACTATCTATGTCCTTACAAGACATAGAAGCCTTCCAACTGTTCCCAAAAGTATCTGCTCTTGCTTCTTGCATGCCATAGCGACTTGTGAAATCATTTTCTGCATTGTTGTCATAGAGACCACACAGACCCACAAGTCTACCAGCGTAGTGTGGGGAAACTTTGATGTATATTCGGGTTGCTGTTTAAAAAGAAAGGTCATTCAGAATTAATACACAAGTTCTGTTAAATTTATTTTTCTTTTCTTGCGTCTAGTTTCATCTTCCAACAAGATCTCATTTGATATTTATAAGTTGAACACAAGTAAAATGTTGCAAAAACATTTGCTTACAGTTGACTTGGAAACATCAAATATTGACCCAATGATGTTTTCTTTTATATTACATGTATGTGATCAGCTGAGCTGGATGGGTCATGCGTTAAATATGGTTTAAATAAAAAAATAAATAAAAAAATTTGCCTGACATCATCATCACACTAATCTTAGTTGTGCCATTTTGGGAGACAACATGCTTATTTTAGACGATGCGATGATTACACTCTTACCATAATTTGTATGTGTACATTATCTCCTAAAATGCAGAGGGCGGCAGACAGTGGCTGAATGTGATGTTGGTACAAGGAGTCAATACATTTTTTTTTCATACATCGGTGCAAGGAAAAACTAAAATATTTAAAGGTTTTTAATCTTTTTATCAACTAAAATAATAATATTATTTAGGCAAATGAAACTCACCTCCATCCCAGCGAACCTCCAGCCAGTTCTCCCACCTGATAACAATAAACATCCCAGTCTTCAATATCGTTATCTCATTATAAGCCTTGGGTAGCTTCACGTGATAATCGTTAACCATCACATCCCTACCGCGCACCATCTTAATGGTTACACTCTGGATCTGAACATGAATGCATTTTGTGCATGTGATTCCTTCAATGCCACATGGTATATTCTGCGCAGTGATGAGGAATTCACCGTAAATCTCCTTAGCGAGAATGTAACGGCACTGTCCTCGGAAGGAGTACGACTTGCCATCAAAAGTAGTGTAGTGGGCATCACCTATTGCCTTACAGTGTGCTGCAGGAACACAGAAAAAAAGTAACAAAACTTGATCAATAACGTTCTTATAAAATTTATGGAAATATAGGGAAACATTCTTCAAAAGAAATCTCTTTCAGGAAGGATTTTTGGCTCCAACAAGCTGGTTTGTTTTTTCTCAGTGTTGGTACTAGTGTACTCCGATCATCATCAGGAGACTTTACAAAATAAGTGCTGTATATCTTGAGTCAAAGGGAACTGACGAAAAGAATATGCTGATGCCTTTTTTTCAATCTAATTATTTTGGCCATTAGCTAGTAATCTTACCTGGACAAGAATGAGATGTGCAGTGCCATGTTCTGTTAAAACAAGTGCTGAAAAACAAAATCATAAAAATATTTATTGGCCAAGAACTGTACAAGGGCAAGGTCAATTACACAATAACTATAACTCCAAACCACAGAATACCATCTTATATAGCACATGTATCTTCCAGTAAGGTACTCAGGGCGCTTGAAGAAAGGTTTTTCAAATGTTTTGATCTATGAGATTGATTTATGTGGCACCTCATAAGAGTTTACCACATGCTTTGGCACATTCAACAGCCACTGCCAGAAACACCAGTGCAAACCCCTTCTCTCAGTGATAAGTGAAACTGGGTTCTTTTAAATGCTTTACGCAACACACATGACCTACAGTTTTACATCTAATCCGAATGACCCTGGCAAACTCCCCAGAAGTAGCTACCCCTGCTTGAAGGTCGCGTGCCAAATAACCCCTGGGTTTGGAATAGTCAGTAGTCACTTTTCCCAGTTAAGTTGCACCAAGTGTGGAATGAACATGGGGTGGCACTTGGGTTAAAATCCCCCTGAAATTTGAAAGGGGCTCAAAATCTATGAAATGAAAACATACAGGCTTGAATATGAAAAAACTATTAACAATCAGACATTCAGTGCCGACTTACCAATGGTTGCAGTCATTTGTATAGCTCTCTCCGGATTCATATGACATTCCGTTATGAGTACAAGGACAGAAATTGGGCTCCACACAAACATCACCCTAAAAAAAACAAATTTAATCAGGTCTTATCACTGTTGTATACTTATTAAATTCGCCATTGTGTAGGTTGATAAGAATTCTCAAAAATACAAAAGACTATCTTTTTAAAGCACCAAAAACAAATCTTCACCAATAAGATCCAGACTTACGTTTAGCAGAAGTCCTTCAGGACATGTACATCCAGGTTTACTCCGATACACACATGACATTATGCTGTTGCAGGTCTTATCACACTGTGAGGAATTCTCTGAGAATATCATGTTGTTTGGACAAGCTTCCGAGGAGGTGCAGTTTGGTAATAACTCACAAACAAACAAGCCATTGGTGCAAATACTGAAATTGTAAATAAAATAAAAATGAAAAAGAAATTGCTCTTGTTTTCCAAACTGACCTGAGATATTCATTTACTATTTATCAATTAATTATCCCTCATGATGGTATCTGAAAATAAAAGGTTACGAGGGAAATTCAGTGATTACTACGATCTACAAAATAACTTTGAAAACATTTTTTTGACGTTTACTCAAACAGCACTGTGTACCTTGAATAAGTTAATAATTAAATGACAGAGTGACAACTTTTACAAGACTAAGAAAGTAAAAATCGACCTTTATTTAAGAAAAGTTAATTTTGATAAAGAATATTTGGTTAGTACTTGGATGGGATTGAATCAATTTATGATACGACGGCAAATAACTTAAGAGAAACATCTCAAGTAATATCCTAAATTTATTTAAGATTTATGAAGCACTGAAGTGTAGTGTTTTACAATTAGACATCAGTGAAAGGTCAAACTGTAATCATCAAGCAAAATTTAAAACAGCCGATTTTTGAAAAAAACTGCTGGATTCCTAAAAAATAAAAATACTCACCATGTTTTACAAGGTTCCTTTCTTACATCTCCTGGGTAAAACGTCTTTCCAAGATGCACACATTCACAAACAGACACATCGATGCAAACATTGTGTTTGTTTAGGACTTTTTTGCCAGGGCAAATGCAGCCAGGTACGCACTGATGGTCTGACCAGTGGTCAAGATATTCTTGGTCACGACAGGTCTGACCACATGCTATACCACATTCTGTATAGACTTGACCAGTTGGACATTGTATATCTGCAGGAAAAGTATTAAAAATAAAATGGAAAGACTTTATCACAATTTATTTCCAGAAGATCTTTGCACTTCAAAGGATTTTCTACATTTTTCTCAGGAAAACATAGTGACAAGATTTTCCAAAACTTTAAACCCAATCCAGGCCTAGTCTTGGCCCCCTTCAAAAGTTCCCCATAGACTTTTAAATTTTCCAATGGACGTGACCTTTGCAAAATGAAAATGACGTTGCCTTTTATAAGATGAAATTCTAGGCCTCCCTATCCTCTCTGTGTAACAATTTTGCTTTAATTGGAACCAAAACAAAATAAGAACTGTAATTCAAAAACAAATTCACAGCGGTAAAGAAATTCATTGGCATCATTTGAAATTTGCCTTTATGCTAATTGCAATGTCAATATGAAGACTGTCGTACAAGAGTTTTTTATCTAAAAAAAGTTTGATTTACAAAAGTAGTTATGATCAGACTTACGACAACGTCCTCCTAGAGAGGAAATATTCCTCCAGGTGTCAACAACTTGACCCTTGAGGGCGCACTGTCTTGAAAATGACTGAAGTACATTACAAAGACACGCATCTTTGTCATCACAGCCACAGACATCAGAAACACAACTCTCATAGTAAAAGTTATCCTCTACTTCATTTCTGCAAGCGCTGAATACATCATCATGCAGAGATTTGCAGAGTTGCTCTGCTTGCAAAGTATTACGAGAGTTTACTCCACACGCATCAAACGAGCTTGTCTCGTTGAGATTTTTGCAGCTTGGGTTGCTTTTGAAGCTACTGGTGAAGATGTATGGATCGGTGACGATGTCCCCATTACGAGTTGTGAAATCATTTTCTTGGTTGTAATCAAAAGAGCCACACAAACCCAGCACCTAAAGTTTCAAAAAAATTTGACAACTATTAAAAGCCCCTTTTACCTTTTCTAACAACATTCTGGAAAATATTTGTTCATACTTAAGAGTGCGGTTATACTTAAGAGTGCGGTTAATTTTGTCCACGCAAAATGCATCAACTGTGAAATGAACATAGTTGGCGATATGGTTAAAATGGAATTAGCTCGATAGTGTGACAAGGCCTTGGTGAGACAAGATTGCTCAGTTGCCAAAAACTGTTCTTCAAGTTTTCTTACCTCATATTTATAGTCTGCTTCAAGCACCACCTCAACTCCCATCAGACCATCCCACAAGACACGAAATCCCATGCTCTCAAAAACCACATAAACTGATGAGGCTCTGAAGATATTAAAATCTTTGGAGTAGTATGGGAGGGTCATAACATCTCCATCAATGAGCACTTCTTGCTTTTGACGGAGCTGAATGTTGGTTTTGTGTACCGTGATTTTCAGGTAATTTACACAGCTCACTGATCCTTCACTGCCGCAATTTGTGAGCTCTGCCACAACGCTGAATGCTCGGTTTTTAATTTCCTGCAAGACACAGTCATTGAATGAAAAAGCAAAGAAATCAATAAAATGGAAATGATAAACATTTTCTACATCTTTTCAGAAGGAATATTCAGATCAACAACTTCAGGAATGTTATTAGTGCTTTTTACAGGGCACTGAGTTTTCAACTTGTTTAATCCTGAAATTATGTCAACTTGTTTGACCTTATTCTCTAAACCTTCAAAATGTCCAAGTTAAAAGTTTGTGTTTACCTCGACTAATGTGTAGCCACAAAGCCCATTGAATGAATATTCACTCCTGTCAAAGGTGCTGATGTGAGACGCTCCAATGACGTTACAAGTGGCATCACAAATATTGTGGGTACAATCCCAATGACCTTCTTGCCAGGTGCTAAACAGAAAGAACCAATCATACAACAGTACATTTATAGAGAACTTTCAATTTTATTGTAAGTTAAGAATGGTGATCCCAAGCGCAGAATTGGGGGTAAGCAGCGCCGTGAAATTGGGCTCTGATCCCAGCCTTGCTCAGAGTAGGAAGATGTTTGTACATCATCAATCTCATTCAAACAGATTTTAAATTATTTTCTCACCATTTATTACAGTCTTTCTGGATCATATCTCCTGGATGATAAATCTTTCTGTTAACAATACAGGAGCATTCCTCCACTGTTACACATTTATCACCTCCAATGTCCAGGTAGAGGTTGTCTGGACACTGACATCCACTTACACAGGTGTCTGGACAGTCTTCATCCATACCATAGTTTATTGCAGGACAGGCACGAGGGCAGGCCGATCCACAGTCTTTATAAATCTGACCTCCTGGACAGGATTTTTCTAAATTTAAAACAAGAGTACATTATCAGACTTTTACATTATCCCTTCAAAGGCTGACCATATTGTATTTTAATACAATTACAGAGATTCACAAATTTGTTTCTCTTAGACCTACAAGACCACAGAAAATACTTGTTTTGTTATTATTTCTTTTCATTCTACTATACTCTTATGGCCTTTGAGGAATCTTTGATTCATATTGTGCTAAATAAATGCTGTTTTATTATTGTTATTAAAATTATTGTTGATTCAGCATATTTAACAAATCGAAACGAACTTATTGTTGATGATCATTTACTACAGATCTTGGAAGATGTCAAGTTTATAAATTATCTTTAAACTTTATATTATTACAGAAGATGGAGAGATGACATAGCAGCACACATCAGCACGGCTACATGGATTAGAGTGGCTAGAGAGTGAGAGGAAAATGGAGTTTGATGAAGAGGGCTTGTCCATTAAATGGATGAACTCAAGCCTTGATGATGATGATGATGACAATATGGTCGGAGTAATCATGCAGTTCAGTTTGCAACTTACCACAGAATCCATCCTGCCTCCATTCTACAACAATGTGATGACTGACACACTCCCTGACATATGCATCCAATGAGGAGCATAAAACTGCACGGTTATCAGCCCCATGAAGGCAGAGGTCATAAAGACAGGTGTCATGATACAAACTGGGGTCAACCTGTAAATTGAAGATTCGTGAAAAAACTATCATAACTAAAAAATAATTCATTTTTCTGAATTTTGTTATTAATTTATTATCATTTTCAGGAGTGGCTTACCATTACTAAATGCACTTAATTTTTGTTTTTCTGGCTTTCTATTTTTACAATAACAGGTAAATGCTTTAAGATCACTTCTCATTTAAATAAGATCCAACAGAAAACAAACTCTTCCCTGACTCCTTATAATTGCATGATTTATTAACTACATGATTAAGTCTCAGCATGGAGGAAGAAACATGGTCTCAGATAGCAAAGGAAGTCTCTTCTCTAGCAGGTGGTTTCAAAGCTTTCAATACAAGGATGTTTATCAGATTAATGGATTAAGGGAATTAGTACAGCTTTAGGGAAGTGTCTGGGCTGGGGGTGAAGGTAATAAGTGTTATATCTCCCTGAAGATATAAGTTGAGGCATAGAGCTAGGACCTCTATGGTTGAGGTAAATACAGAAAAATGGGAGACTGGCAGTTTCCAGTGTGAGATTACAATGTAAGAAAATGTACCTCAATTCCCTTCCCACTACTCCCAAGATATTCATTATTTTACCTGAATATTGCAAGATGAGAAGGGCTCCTCCCTGAGACGATCACAGTGTTTTAAGGCATCATCAAGACGCTCTTCATGAAGCTGACAAGGATGGATTGAAGATTCTTTCATCTCTGCACATTTCTGTCAATTGGGAAAACCAAGAGCTTAAAAGTTTCCTCAATTATTAATCAAGTCTGAAAACTTTGAACTCTGAACACGTTTTCTGGAAATCTATAAGAGAGATGTTAGAAAGGAAAGATATAATACTTACTTGTCCATCTGTCGTTACCTTCCAGCTTTGTGCAAAGGAGATATGGTCTTGTGCCAATTCCCCACTCTGAGTTGTCAAATCATCTAATAAGATTGACAAAAATTGTCATCAACCCTCGAACTATTTCCTTACAGTACACTCTTAAATTCATTCCCTAAAATAACAACCCTTTCAATCACAAAAAACATAAACAAATATTTAAAAAGCTAACTATAACAATTATTACAAATAATTAAATAACAATCACACACAATGTTAACAATGAAGGTTGAAAAAACAAAAAGGACAGACAAAAAATGACATAAACTTACTGTCTGGATTTCCATCATAGTTCCCACACAAGCCGCTGGTTGATTTCATTAACTCTTCAACCAGGGTTATATAAACCGTTGATCCATTATCAAACTTGCTTCTCCATCCAGAACCAGAATCAAGAAAGAAAAAGCTGCCTTCTTTGTCAATGGAGACACCTGTAACAATCAATTCAATATTTAACCAATCATAATTGTTTTTAAATAATAGGTAAGTGTAAAATAAATATTTTGAAATTCTGTGAGTGGATTTTTTAAATTAATTTTTACCTTTTGCCTTGAATGGAATAGACTCAACAATTTCTCCGTTCCAAGCAATGATCCCTTCTTCAGCCTCAAGGACATCTTCATCAAACTTAAATGTCAAACGCTGAAAAAGATTAAATCTGTGTTAAAAACAAAGTTTAACCAGTACTTTTTCAAAATCTAGATACAACATGGAGACAAGCAGTAAAATGATAGGTCTAAACAAAAATGCATCATTAGTGTGCCGGCAAATGAACAACTGACTTTTTTTCCCTTGGGTGCCGCAAATAAGAAAAAGAAAATGTACTTTCCATTTAAATGCAGGAGTAAGTTTTTAACAACAAAAGAAGAATATTTTGTATTATTTTGGGGGATGGAAAAAAAATAAATAAAATTTGAGGTAGTGACTAATGCATGGGGTTTGGAACGTGAAATATCTGTTTATAAGTGAGAGATATTCTTAACATTGTCAAAGAGGGCACAATAAGATTTGCCGGTTTAGAGTTTAGTTAAACTTACTCCTAAAACTAAGAGGTTGCTCCGCTGTCATCGTCTCCACAGAGAGACGATAGCGGAACC
The DNA here is from genome assembly GCA_032357145.1 of Evasterias troschelii. Lineage (NCBI taxonomy): Eukaryota > Metazoa > Echinodermata > Asteroidea > Forcipulatida > Asteriidae > Evasterias > Evasterias troschelii. The sequence continues at coordinate 442,865 of JAUELU010000025.1, forward strand.
AACCTCATCTAGGAGTAGAGAAAACCAACAGATCAAATAACGCCCATTTGATTCTGTCAGTGTCAGTGTCACTGTGTCAGTTATACCATTGTTGAGACCGATGAGAGATGTCCATTTCAAACTGGCGAAAAATTACTAACACAACACTACACAACACAGGCAACATCCTGACACACAAGTCCCAACTTCTCTATTTTCAAATCAAAGTTTATGATATTAGTAACTAATAGCATGGACTGAGTGAATACTAGTAACACATGACAATGACATTGACATAGATAGTGTTGAACAAGAAAAAGTACCTACCGGAGTTTCACCTCACTTTATACCAGTTTCTCATTTGAATTCTAACAAAGTATTGCTTAAATACAGCCTAACACACATCCACATAAGTTGGTACTTACAGTTTCAGTCGTTCGTATCGAAAATTAAAGCTTAATATGAGAGCAAATTTCCGTTCCGAACAGTTGTTTATGAAGGAGGCAATCTATACACGTGCTTTAACTGGCCTGGTCTCCAGTTCACAAGGAGTATATTATTGTACGGATCGCAGTCAAGGATTTTGACTGTCTATTTTTAGATTCGAAGACATGACCTACGACATTTTTGACAGATGCAATTTTAAGCCACGCCTCCTTTACTAAAGGAAACTTCTTAAAACAAAAGAGGGCGCGGTTGCAATACCAACCGCGCCCCCGTCGCCGCGTCGACTGTTTTGAGGCAAAGTGTTTATAATATCATATTTTTTATTGGGAGTAAATAAAACTGCCTCACAAACAATTTTTACAACTTATATAAAATATAAATACAAAGTCGAAACAGATGACCGTTAAGGAAACATTGAATAAGCTAAACTATTAAAACAGAAACTTAGTATGTATGATAGAAATTGGTTCGATGATCTTCAAGATTGTAAAAAGACTACTCCTACCGAATATACCAGCAGGGCACTTGTGAAAGAAACTTATACTCAGTGAAGTTCAATAATCAAAACCTAAATTTGTGTTAAAACTTTACCTTTGTGCAAGTATCTGGTGCTTCACATCTGACGTTCCTTGCATGTACACTCCATGATCTTCCCACGTCTTCAGATAAAACGTAAACGCAGGAGCTTTCAAAATCGAACCTTCGGTTGTCATAGGTACGGTAGTGACCGGTGTTCCAGATCATACATGTTGCAAAGGGCAATCGTGTGCCTTGGGTCATGATAACTAAATCCTGCCTGTTTTGATCTGAGAAGTGAAACAAACAAGAATTGAATTAATAAACTTATGAAAACATCATCCAAACAGCTTTTGAATTCGTGTGGGACTTTTGTGTGGGTTTTTTCCTCTTCGATAAAAATTAGCCCTCTTCATTTTTTCCTTACAAAAATATAAAAGCTGCAAAATTTGCTCGAAAAAAGGTGAGAACAAAACCCCCCGCCCAAAAAAAAAAATCCCAAACAACAACAAAAAACAACAAAAAACAACAAGCAGACATTCTTACCGATTACGCTCCGTTCGCACTGGTCTCCTCGGAATCCATGCGGACAAGTGCACCTGTTAGTCGCAACACAACTGCCACCGTTCTTACAGGGAAGACTGCACATTGCTGTACGAAGTTTTTAAATATTTAGGAAATTAATATATAAAAAAAAAAGAAACATAAACATATTTATGATCATAATAAAGTAAATCATAAATCAATTACAAAACGTAAGATGAACAAAAACATAAAATAATCACAAACAACTACAGTCTTACGGAGCCAAAAGTCAGGGAATATCTTTATTATTATTCCTTACTTTTATCGCAGAGCTTTCCTTCCCATCCTGGGCAGCATTTCCTTCTAGATGTCTCCTGAACCTCTGTCATTTTCAGCGAGGCGGGTCTTCCCAAAGACAGACAAGAAGAAGTATTACATTTAACGTTTTTTTCAAGTGCGAATGATGAGTCATACGTTAATTAAAAACACTCTGTCGTCAGAAGACCAACTTTATTGAGTGTATGTTTTATGTTTCGTTGGTTTTTGTTTAAATTAATTTGAAATCCTCGGCAAATATAAAATTTCTTGTAGAGTTTTTTGAATAATTTCGCATGATAGTAACATAAAAAATGATGAATTTTAGTCAATTGACGGGCAAGATAAGTAAACAAAAACTGTAACGTAAGGCACCAAGAATTTTCTTCAAACTTACTTGTAAACGAAACATTGTGCGGACGGTTCACCTCTATCGACCTCTTTCATCTTGTCTTCATCTACGAGGAAGCCACTCTCTATGTACCTCTCGAGTGCCTCACATGGTACGGTGAGGTCCTCGCGAGGTACGAGCACCTCTTCCTCCTTAGTTACGGTGTCGTCACAGAAATGGGTGCTGTTGGCCAAACCGTGATACCACGGGTACATACAATGTTCTGTTTTATCAATAACTTATACTACAGCAAAACAATGAAGTAATGGCTCTTTCAAGCCCATGTACACCGAAACTTAAATTGAAGCAACTCACCAATAATGTAATAATATAGTGATTTGCAATTTCTTCCTTTGCTTTGCAACTAAGATTAGTACACACAATTATATAGGTCAACCTTATCTGCTTGTGAAATCGGAGGATTTCGGAAATGCATTACCAGTAAAAAAGAACTGGTTTAATTTACACCGAAACTTAAAGGTAAACCGACTGGGCTCAATTTCACAAAGCACTAATTTTATTAAGGAAATCGCTAATAACGTAGTGATTTGTATTGTGACATCACACTTTCCGCCGTAAAAAACATCGATAGTTACATTTAGACAAATCTTAGCTGTTTTTGAATCCAGCCTCGGGAGGATTAAAGAAATTAAACCAAAGCAATTGTGTAGCAGCAACCAAATGGTTTGTTATGAAAAATACAAAACGTAGGCCTACACCAGATATATAGTCTTTCATGATGTTGTTTTTTACTCAAAATAGTTCAACCACACCCATTCCACCTCAAACCAAACACGTGGTGTGAACTATTACTTTGATCCCCCTACTGTCTGAGTTGTACACTTTATTTCAAATGTAAAAAGTCTGAATAATTTTCTCGATGCAATTATAAAACACATATTTCTACAATAACCATAATGAGAAAATAAACGCTTACATTTGTTGAGCTGCTACCGAATAGATTCCATTATAAGTCAAAACGGATAAGATGAAGAAAAGAAATTCTATTCTTTCCATCCCTTCACCTCAAGTGCAAAAATACTAATGAACCAACTAACTCATTCCCAAGCAAAAATTGATCCAATCCACATAATACAATACATGATTGCTTTACGTAAGCTTATTTTATTTTATTATATATTCCACAGTATTCTTGCGAAAAAGCTGCTGATGTTTGCATATTTTTAAAAATGAAACCTTCGGCAATCAGCAGGGACAATGGAGTCTAGTAACAGTTTGCAGTTATTGGTTTAATATTGGAGAGATTAATCAAAGAATTAAAGCAGCACCTTCTTGGGTAATTGTTGTTCACGGCCACACTAAACATGACGAACGGATGCTACATGCTGAGACCATTGTAAAGGAGAGCAGTAAAGGAAACTCATTGTTACAAATTGAAAAGATGCAGACAACAGACTGTATCAAGTATCTGTAATGATTGGATAACGGGTACGGCAACACATGTGTGTGTTGTTGTTGACACCTCGGTCCCAACATAGGTCCTACCATAATCTTGCTGACTTAGCACACACAAAAGTTGTGACAAAATGGTTGCATTTGCTAGTCTATAAAACATAATGTGAAATCGTCATGCATTGCATTTGTCGAGCAATGACCCTTGCGTAATAATTGCTTGTAGATACTTCTTACCGATATTATGAAACGAACACATGACATTCAAACACCATAAATCCCACAAAATACGAAGTAGAAGTCAATGCCTGTGTTCAATTTTATAACACACAGTTTAAGTACATAAAACATGAATATCTACCGTACAGTATTCTCCCTTGTCAATCAGAAGATGACAAGAACGTGGGCGGTGTCGACAATAAATATATACCTGACGTTCCGCCGTGTTGTTTTATTGACATTCCTCGTGTAACTTTCGTCAAAGTGGTTATACACAAGAGCTTAGGTAAGGAGACTAAAGGTTATGTCCTCTGCAGATGCTCACAAAATAAACAATTGTCAAATTGTACCATAAAAATGACCCTTTCACAATTTCTGTCTTGAGAAATGTCCCACATCAAAAGAACGGTATGCATGAAAGACGTGCGAAGAATGTCTACTTTTACTAATTAGTACACTTCTTGTGCCCCATCACCCATGTGTATTGCTACGCGTCGGACAAAACAATACGTTAAAAGAAATGTTCATGAGTGCAACAATAATATGGTTAAATAATCAATTTTTCATGAACTATTATTTTAAATTTTCTTTTGATATACTATGAGTGTATAACTAAAACTAGTTAAATTAAATGGTAATGTAGGCACTAATTTCCACAATGAGCGAACGGATTTTAAGTTCTTCGGAATGTAGGGTGTTGTGAGGCATTTTGGGGAGCTTAATCCTGAATCACTATTGGTCAGAAATGAATGTAGCGTCACGCCGAGTGACTTGAAGACTTTGCAAATAATACCACGGTGTAGAAATGCTGGAGAGGGCAAGTGGGGTAGGGGTGGGGGTTAGGAAGTTAAATAGATGATAAGGAAAACCATCCCTTGTGGAGAAAGTAAAATAAATATTATACTTTACTTTGTTACAATGTTTTACCCCAAAGTAGAAATCCCATATATTAATCTTTTGTTCTTTTTTTTTTTTTTTTTTGAGGGGGGGGGGGGGGGGGGGGTTAAA
>JAUELU010000025.1:483593-495458 GCA_032357145.1 Evasterias troschelii
ATCCCTGACTCAATCTGAACATTTATTAAGATGAATGATCTTACCATTGATTGCATGCATCAATCTGCATAGACTGACCATGTTGATAGCTATGACCACTGTGATAACAAGGACACTCTGATGGTACAACACAAACATCGTCCTAAACACACAAAACACATCAGTGACAAAATATTAGGTTCTTACTTTTTCTTCTTCAAATTTCAAGCAAAGCAGATTTAAATGGTATCTGGGTGCAATTGGGTGAAGAGAATTATTAAAGAATGCAGTGAGTAGACTGTCCATCACCGTGAGTGAAGAAGCCTGCAGCACAAGAGGCAAGCATTTTCTCTTGAAGATGATCAGAGAATATTGATCAAAATGTTGGGTTCTTACACTTTTTTTATAGATCCACTAAACTCATTAAACAAAAAAAGAAATCCCATGATGATCCTGCAATACTTATTCAATTCTTGAATTTTTTTCCCACTATATGCAAACTTTCAACTCCTATTACATTCATGGTGTACCCCTAATTGCGTCAGATTGTTTCTCACTAAAAGTTTCTAATACTACTGAAAATGTGAACTGATGTAATACTTAAGTGCAAAACGAATAAATACAACACTTTAAATTCTAAATTCCTTACTCCCCTAACCCAAATCAATCCGGAACACACTTACATTGAGAACATATCCTGTGGGGCAGATACATCCTGGCCTCGTAGATGCTACACATGATCGATAATGATCTAAGTTATCACAGGTCATAGGGCAAGGCGTGGCATGGACATCAAATACAAGGTTATTAGGACACATCAACGTCTCGTTACATTCTTCACCAATGCAGTCAAAGGTTCCGTTGATGCAAGTACTGTAACATAAAACAGGAAATCAAAACTTGGAGGAATTCACAAATAAAGTTGTTAATACCTTGATAAAATGAAAACAAAACTTTATCAACACTTGAATGCGTGCATCAGTAGCTTGGTCATCCTCACACTAGTGGAAATAAAAAGTAAAATCTTGAATAAAAATTTGCATAAAACATTCATGAAACTCTGTTTAAAAGTCTACAAAAGATTTTTGGTAAAAAGTGACTTCATCCATACTTAAAAGAAGTGAAAGTCTTTGGAAGTTTGAAAGTCCTTGCATCCATCTGTAAGTGATGAAATGTTGATTCAATATTGGCTCTGGCTTGGTTAGCCATTACAAATCCCTACAATGGATTCATTACAGCTGATCAAGTCAAAGCCAGAGTTAAATATACAGACAAAGTTGTATGGTTTTATACCCCCATACATCCTCACCATGTTCGGCAGGACTGTTCTATTTCATCACCAGGTGAGAACACATGATCATCATAGTAGCAGGGGCACAGTGATGGGGAAATGCAGTTGTCATCATCATCAAGCACTGATCCCTCAGGGCAGTTACACCCCTCTACACAATAGTCTGTCTCAATGCATGGGAGACTGAGGTCACGGCATGATTGCCCACAGGTTGGGCCACAATTACTGTAAACCTGGCTTCCTGGGCAAGACACATCTATAGAATAATACAAAACAGGGATTTAGTTGTGAAAATATACTTCTCAAAAACTAGAAGATTTGAATCAATTTGCAGTTCTACAAAAATGACAATCAACTTTCAACTAGAGGATCCAAAGCTAATGCAAGTAAATTTACATGATGTAAATATTCAGTACGCACTGAGTAGTGAGAAAAATTGCATCGCTTTCTAATGCAAGTACGAATCAGGCACAACTCTGATTGTTGACACCAACCAGATGATTAGATCCTGAAAAAAAAATCACAGAACAAAATGTTTCACCACCAGTTCTTTTCAGAACCACCACTAGCGATATATTGTGTTTCTAAAAATGATCTTAAAGATTGTTTTCTCATCTGTACAAAGTTTCAAATCTTACTTTTTTTTTTTTTTTTGTCAAATATAAGGTTAGAGTGAACCTAATACATGTAGAAACTCACCACAATACTTAGATACCAATTCATGTTCCCTCCAGTCAACAAATATCCCTTCATTAGCACACTCCATAGCATAGCCTGCTATCGACTCACACAGACATGTCGCTGTAAATGCTGTATTACATCCACACACATCGTACATACAGATATCATAATATAAATCCGGGCTCACACTCCCATGGCAAGCACGAAAGATATCTGCATTTAAAATTGCACATTTTGCTTCAGCAAAGTTTGCCATGTGAGAGTTTAGACTACATGGTGGAAGGGATACTGTTGTTTCTGGTTCGTAGCATCCCGGATCCACAACAAATTTGTTAGTGAAGGCGATTTTGTTGGTTTCGATGTCACCAGCTGGTGTAATGAAGTCATTGTTTTGATTTGCATCAAAAGTTCCACACAATCCACGTACCTAAATTAACAAAACAAGTAACGGGTAATCAGTCTGTAGTAACAGAAACAAAAAATGAGAATCTTTTTAACTACATTGGCGTGTTGTGGCAGAGCGGTTTAGTGCATCAGCGTCACCAGGGTTGATGGGGATTTGAGATAGCTAAGGTTATCACAACAACCACCTGGACTCCAAACACCCAAATTAGAAAAAGGGGGAGTCAAAACTGAAGATGCAAGGATGAACTAAGATCATAGTAGCATTGCATAGCAACAGACAGCTCTTGAGATTGAGTGAAATGGACAATTTGTGAAGAGGCTTTCCTCCTGCAGTGGAGTAAAATTAGCTAAGAAAAAAGGTTGTAAAATATCTTACTTTGTTCATGTAGCTCGGAGCCAAGGTGATATACAACCTGTCAATTCCATCCCACTTCAAGCTCATTCCAAATGCTTCAAGAATAAGGAACTTAGACGAAGCTCTACGCACAGACACATGCTGATTGACAAATGGTGGAGTTATCTCAACGCCGTTCACTTCAATAAGTTTGCCCTGCTTGAGGTAGACTTCTGTGTTGTTGACTTTCACTAAGACAGCTTTGGTGCAGGTAACAGAGTGCCCACTTCCACAGTCTTGGTTCTCACCAATGACTGACACCGTTCCATCAATGTAATCCTGAGTTTGAAAAATGAAGTGATTTCTCAGAAATAATTTTTACCTTTACACAAAAACTAAGCTTGTCTTGATGCAGTACATATTAGGCAGCAAAAGCTGTTTACTCTCAGGGAGCTACGACGGTTAAAAGAACAAAATAAACGGCCACGTGACTAGGGGTAATAATATTGGAGTACCACAAGCATCAATGACTGAGTGATTTGAGTACTATATAAGAAGCCACTATTATTAGTTATTATTAATTGGTTAAATCCTGTCAAAGCAACCTTGATAAATAATTATCAATAGACCCCTTGCATAGCGCACAATTTACGCACCAAGAACAGCTATCGTCCAATGATCTGCCTCCTTTAGCCTCAGTGATGGCGATGTTTGATAGGGTATGCTAAGATGAAATCTCAAAGTTGAGAAAGGAATAAGTGGCCAAAATAAGACTTACCTCAACCAACATGTAGCGACAATGTCCCATGAAGTTGTATTTCTTCTTGTCAAAGGTCAAATAGTGAGGGTCACCAACAACATGACAGGTTGCCTGACAAATATCATTAGTGCACTCCCACATTCCAGAATTACAGGTGCTGTGTGGGAAAGTACATAAGTGATTGGCTTGATATTCCGTTATTCTGGAAGAATGCACTAATCAACTGTCCCCAGAAGGTTAACCTCTCAGGTGACAATAACAACCAAACTACCCTAAATAGGATATATTTATACCCCAAATGAGAATCTACTCTCCAAGTGGGGCTAAAAGTGTCCCCAAACTCTTGATCATGATTAATAAGTAAGCACACTAACGAAGTTGGCAAACTTTCTACCCCAGTTGATATCCCTTCTCCTAATTTGGACATCAATGGCCCCTCCCCTGCAAGCGACTGCCTAAAGAGCTCCCTCTACAGGTTCTAATATAATTTGTTTCTTAACACCAATTTGCTGCCCTCAGTGCATATCAATTATCAGAAAACTCACCAAGTGTTACACTTGACAGACACACTGGCCCCAGGTGGGTATTTCTCCCGATTGTGGATGCAAGGACATTCCTCAATCTCGATACAATGATCCTCCTCCAAGACGGTACCTGGCGGACACTGGCAACCGCTTACGCAGTCAGATGGACAGTGCTTCTCTAAGTCAGCATTAACAGAGGAGCATGTCTGGGGGCAGAGAGTTCCGCACTCAGTGTAGATCTGGGTGTCTGGACACTGTTTGTCTATGGGTAAAAAATGGTTTTAGGTTTGTAAAGCTTCATCACAGTGTAATCAACCAGGCCCAGTTCCCCACCACTTGCTTAGCAGGAATAAGGTTACCAACACAATTATCATGTACACAACATTGTTACAACTGGTGCCCACTAATTTTTAGCTAAGCAAAGAAATTTACTAAGCAACACTTCTATTCTAGTTCAATAGATTTATGAAATGGGGCCCTATATTAAATCTCATACATATTCCAACTTTGGGGATGCTTAGTGTAAGAATCAGGCATGATATTGGCCCGTGGAAAAAAGTAATAACATATATTGAGTACAAGGACTGACCTGTATGCACATGGTGTAGGCTAACTTTTCTAGTTATTTAATCACCACTTTTGTTTTCCTTGAAGGGCAAAAGACTAGAAATCTGGAGTAAAGTAGGAAGAATATCATGCCTAAAGATTAGAGAATTAAGGAATTATTGAAGAGACAAGAAACTTACAGCAAAGGTCCCGAGTCCTCCATGACAGGGCCACGCCCCTACTAGCACACACCCTACCATACGCCTCTAAGGTTACACACAGGGCTGACATAATGGAGTCTGCTGAGTTTCCAAATTCACAGATGTCATATTGACACTGGTTTATGTAATCCAATGGACTCAACTGATAAAAGGGAGAAAAATATAGCACAAATATTAAATGTCACTTTTTGTCATTGATGATCTTCTAAATCCAGGTCATGACACTTCTGTCCTTGAGCAAGACACTCAATTGCTTCTCTTCACCTAGGGGTATAGGTACCTGTGAGGGCAGAGATGGTTCTTGTGATTGATTTAGCCTAGTAGGGCATACGTGTTGCACAGGCTGTATACTCCCCAGAGAGCTGAGATGGTTTCAGGAATGACATAAATGGCCCAGTGACCAGGGGTAATAATGTTGGGCGCCATGAACGTCACTGAGTGACGGATTTGAGTGTTTTATAAGAAGACACTATTGTTATTATTATTATTATTAAAGGAACACTTACTACTGAATGACACGCCTGGAAATCCTCAGCAAGCTCTAGAACACCACAGAGAGATTGAGCCGTTTCAATAAGATTGCTGTTTACACTGCATGGATGAATCTCAGAAAGTGGTGGGCACACCTGCAAGAAGTCAACAACAGTCACATGAGATCAAAACAAAATGTAGGCCATGATAATCAACAAATTTCTTGAAATTTAATAAAAAAAGCAAACTATATTGTTTCCGTGGTAACTGACCTCTCCGGGTCCAGGGGCTTCCCAGGATGCAGCAAACTGAATATGATTACCAGCCACTTCTCCGCTCCTTGTAGTCATATCATCTGAAATAAACAAACAGTCAATAACTAATAAATTGTTCTTTTCAAAACAGCTCAGTAGAGACAAGTAAACATAAAGTTTGGACATGTACACATGTATACATAAGTGAATTTTGGCACGTTGTCTGAGATCAGGCTACTAAAGCTTCTTTCATTATTGCAGTGCTATTGGATTAAAAATGGTAGGTTTACTATGGTACTATGTCAATGTGTTTACAAGTTTCAAGGAGTCGCTAACACACTGTGTGGATTTGACTTTGGAATAGTTATATTTATCAACACATAGAAGAACTGTCGCATGAGCATGTTAAAGGTACACACCAGCTTCTTAAGATGATTCTGAAGATCTTCCAAGGGAAGTGCAGGACAGTCCTATAGCAATACCATCAACACGGTGCTATTGAACTTTTGGTCTTCTCTAAGGAAGTAAAAACTTCAACTTACTTGAAGGATCATCATCAAAGGTTCCACATAGTCCCAGAGTAGATTGACGTAGCTCAGCAAGGACGGTCAACTCAATCATCATTGACCCGTCCCACTTGGCTAAAACACCAAGGCCACTCTCTAGATATGTGAAGTCACCAACACGCTTAACAGAAATACCTAAAGGAACAACAAACAATAATCTTATTATTAAGATCATTTTCTCACAAAATTTAAGTTTGCATTTTCCATTTAAAATGCTAAATGAATACAACAACAGTTGAATTTTCATTCAGGGAATTTGTAGGACACACACAATCTAGAATTGTAAAATAATTTGTTGTGAACTACTGCAAGTTTAATGCCATTGTTAAATATAAATTACCATTTTCCAAGAAGGGAAAGCTTGTCAGTTTCTTATCATTGATAAAGACATTCGTCCCATCAGCAGTCACAACATCCATTCCTAAAATCAACTCCAGTTTCTGAGGATAGAAGAAAAATTCCCAACTGTTACAAATTGTCTCAAGAAATAAATTGCATCAAGATCACTAAGGACGTAACACACAAAAAGTTGACTTCAAAATTGTAAACAAAATTAGAATAAGGATTCTAAATTGTTGCAAATTTTGTGTTAGATTGGAAAGGGGGGACAGGGAGTGAAGAAGCAGAGAGGGGGGGGGGAGCTGGAAGTACCCTCTCTCCCTAAATCTGAGCAATCACTATATTTACTTTGTTGCATGTGTCCAATGTATCACAGTTATCTCGTTTTAATGTTGCATCCCATGTTCCGTCAGTCCCAGCAGCCAGGGTGTAAGTGCATGCTCCTTCAAAACTAAAATCCATTCCATCAAACGTCCGGAAGTGATCTCTACTCCAGGAGAGGCATGTTGCATAGGAACGAGATGAAAGATCAAATTCCTCTGCAGGTGGAGCTGTTGTCATACTTGATTGGTTGCCATAGTTATTGGAATCTGAATTACGAACCAGGATTTAATAATAAACATTATTAATTAAATTATTGTTTATACAAGACAGAAAGGATGCAGTGTACCCTTCTGTTTATTCATGAATGTGGTTCTTCACTACACATTCTCTCAAGCATTTTTTTTTTAAATCTGACGAAAATTTCTAACTTGATATGATTTTAGTTTACACTGAAAACGTTCCTTTGTAAAATCAAAAGCCCAACTCCCCCCCCCCCCCCGCCCCTCACACATTTAAATGCCCATGGTAGCTTTGTAGACTTTGCTTTGACAGGCTTACTTGTTTGAGACTTCTCGAGTCTAAATTCCTGTGGTGTGAGAAATCGCAACGACTCTAGCATTAGCAAAACCATCCCTTGAATGATATTTGTCTCTTATACACATTAAATTATTTTGAAAGTTAACACTCTACAAATACCTTTAGAAGTAGCAATAAGACTGAAATGAAAGAAATCGCTTTTCTTACCAGAGCAGCTAGCTGCACCACACAAGTTTGTCGAAATTGGCGGTGTACTCGCAATGTTTGGCATACCGCCCTCATCGTTAAGTTTGACGGAGGTTCAATAAAGGTTTGGCGATGACCACCCCAACCCCCCCTCCCCCACTCCCCAAATACTAATAAGGAGGGGGGAAAAAACACCATGGAGAAAGAAATACTTACCGGCAGATCTTTTGTCCACCAATGGTTTGAAGAAACTAAGTTCATTCTCGAATCCTGAATAGCAAAACGAAAAAAAGTTCGTTGAGACAATAATTTATAATGGTGTATTCTTTATTCAGTTTTTTGTTGTTAGTTTTTTTTACCATACTTCAGTTTAAAAAATATATATATATATATTTTTAAATTATAAAGAATGGGAATAAATAAATACGTAAATATAAACACTGTGACATCGTTTATTGAATGGATATTCAACTGCAGTTGGTACGTTTCTGCATGACAGGAAGATGATAAGAAAGGGGTCGCTGAATAAAAAAAATAAAGATAAAAGATTCTGCTCAAAAATAAAATGACTTACCGGGAAATATGTCTTTCCGTGGCTCTACAAAGTAAATAAAAAACAAAACAAATTGTTTAGACCGGGATCGTTTTTGGCATTTAGTTTTTACACCTGATCGGGGTTTGTTTGGCAATAATTATGAGCACATACAATGACTATAGAAGATATTTCTATTCCTATTAATATAAAAGGCTTATTTGAAATACCTATGCGTAATTGACATATGTTGCCTTGGTAACCAGCCGGACATCTGCAGGTATCAGGTGCTACACACCTGCCGCCATTCAAACACATGTCACCACAAATCGCTAAATAATTAGATAAAACAAACAAAATAAACTTCATCAGGTGTGTGGACCTATAAAAAGATTTGAAATTATTCCGAAAGTTTTTAAGCGGCTGATTAGTTGTCAATTTTCTCTGATAGGTGATAAAATGTTGTACTCACGCGTCTCACAAAACACTCCTTCGTAACCATGGCAACATACGAGTACAGCTTTCTTCTGCTGTTCGCGAACAACCCTATCGTAAAGATAAAGGAAGATTATAAGATATAGTCAATGATGCAACTATCATTAAGTATAGAGTTTTATTTTCTTGTTAATTTATTACCTGGTAACGAAGCATTTCTTCTCCCCGCTGTTTTCCGTAGATGATACTCCTCGATCGAGACGCCAGCCTTGCAGAACGAGTACCGGGTCCTTCGCTTCGTCACACGGTATCTCACGCCGCTGCAACACGTCGACGAAATAGGTTTCGGTTCGTGGGCAATAGTGTGACCTTGGGACGTGACAGAGAAAATGCTTAGACTACAGTCGATTCGATTGAAAATGGAAATTAATTACTACGATCGTTTGTTTTGATTAAGTTTTGCAAGTCACGGCCTCAGCAAGAAAACCCTGTAAAAATTAACAAATGAGTAGGGCCTACAGCAACAACTTTTTAATAAAAAAATACAACTTATTTACCAAGTAAATAGACCAACCAACTTATTTTACTCACTCAATAGCGTTCGTTTCTTGAAATACCACAGAAACTGCGAAGACGAGGATCAAGATGAAGATGCCATCCTTAGAAGTTCTGGCCATGCCACCTTAAAACGGCCAGCACCGTCTTTTGACAGTAATCCGTATGTTTTCCCACACAATATGTTTTTAATTCTCTTTTAATTTCGACTAGCTAAGAAAATATCCCTCTATCTATTGCTCCTGACAACTACAATTTACGTGAAGTTCGAATGTGTTTAGATGTAGCTCTTTATATACAAGATCTGTTTTCGCTTTTTCAGCTTATTTCTCATCTACGTCAATATTACAGACCTGCGTATTTTACGCAATTTGAAAAACAAAAAACACAGGAAGTAAGTTGTGTAAAGACAATAGGGTACCATCTGAGTAAAGATCACAATGTAAGCAGGTACAATGGTTACAACAGCTGTAGGCACTTTGTTTAACTGACGTTAAATTAATCTTTCAGTGTCTTTGTCCTATTGACTCTTATAGCCAATGGATTTTGTCAGCTTAATTAACATGGTTTTAATTGTTCAATTGATTTAACAAGCTGTTGTCCATGCAATCATTCATATTAAAACACTTCTTGAACACCACCCCTAGCCTAGTGTCTTTGGCTTAGCCCAATTTCATAGAGCTTCTTAATCTTCAGCAGAAAATATTGCTAAACAATTTTCTGCTTCGCCTAAAAAAATAATGATCAAGATACCAGTCACAAATTATACATTAGTCATATAATGCGACATGATCGTTTGGCTGGTGGCTTTATTCTGGTAGTAAAGATAATTTTGCTTTGCTTAGGCTTAGCTACTTTTTGTGTTTAAGCAGCTCTATGAATTGAGACTGGTACACCAACATCCCCAAAAATACTCCCCTCTAACTGTCAACTCAAAACCCAAATGTTTGGACTTGGATTACTTTAATAGTAAGCAACTTTTATGTAGAACTGCCAAACCATTATCTTTCAAAGTCAGACAACTTCCTGAAAAGGATCTCGGAGGATTTGAGAATTCTGAGGTTAAAAGGTAGCATTTTTAATATATAACAGACGTTCAAATAGCCGTTGGTTTAATGTATATCATCCAAAGTGGACCTGTCATGCTATCAAAGTTATCCTTTAACCTTCTAGATCTATAAAAACAACCACAATCAGAGACAAACAGAAAATAGCCCAGTTAGTAAGTTTTACAAGTCTATTTCGTCTTTTTCTTTATTTACAATTTAACAGCAGTATTATCAGAAGTGAATTTATACAAACTTGACAATAAATCCATTTAGCTTTCCTCATCGCCATGTTAATTCCATTGTGACATTGAAAACCAGTTAAAGAAGCAAGATAGTTGAGTAGCGAATATTTCATCGTGTTTTTCTTTGTCTCAAAAGTAAGGTTTGAAAGTTGAAGAAAGAGTTTCAAACAACAAAGTCAACATTCAGTTCAATCAGAGTTATATACTGCTAAAATAAAACTCAATTCAGCCTACTTAACACGTTGACTGCCGCCTACTAGTATATTCGTAGTAACAGGTGTAACGGATTCTGCCACTATGAGTATACTCGTAGAGAATGAAAGGCCATGAATTGAATACACTGGCATCACTGAGAACGCATCGTATATACGCTTCTGGCAGTGGTGAGCACGCATCGTTATAATTTGTATGCTACAACATGTTGACAAAAAAATGTACCTATTTGGTATGCACGCATGCGCACCACACTGGGATGCTTGGCAAATGGAAACACCCCTTCAAATTTATGACCGGCAGTCAACGTGTTAAGGCTGTGGAGCTTTTCTTTCCAAAATAAGCAAATAATAATAATAATTCACACTGCAGCTCTCCTATTCAAAGGTTTGTAACATGCGAGACTACCAAGTAGGTCTTCAGAAACTGGTCGATTATTTGTATACATGTATTACATGTTCTGAACAGATTATCAGGCCTATGGCTTCGGCAGTCTGAGTGGCTATGGCTGGAGCCCCAAAAGTCCTATTCTTCAACATTGTCAATGAAGCCAATTGCCATGCAATAGCCAATCAATTCAGATGTGGCTTCACACTACAGGAGAACAGAGAAGATGTTTGCTGCCACATGAACAACCTTCCATTGGCCGCCATCGCTGAGGTCAAACAATGCGCACAACTCAGTCAATCATAGGTCTTCATTGAGCTCAGTGAGGGTGCTGTTTGGGCTTGTGATGTCATATGCAAGGGGGTTTTAGTCTCTACAAAAATATCTTGCTTGTCGGTCATGAAACCAGTGAAGGATGGTAACTATTTACACTCCCAGTCTGAAGTCAGTCAGCCCTTCAAAACATCATGACACTTGATCTCCACCTCCAGCCTGGATAAAACAAAAAAATTCAATCCAAGTAAGTTTTCATTACACACACCACTAAGCATTCATCATGAAACACCGCTTGAAATTAACTCAATTATGAAGCTTCAAGACATGTGCAATATAACATGCAAGACATCATCAAACCTTGTCTTATATTTGTAGTAAGAAAAGACTTGTGTAATGTCCATACGTTAAGCTTCTTGACTGAAAACCTTGTTGATCTTAACCTTTAAAAACCTTATTACTGTAAGCACAAGCACGAGTCAGCATATATGGGCCAATGCAGGCAAATATGCGCAAACTGTTTTTCACTTCACATTGAATTCACAAAAACCAAAAACCATTTTGAATGCCCGAGATTACACAGTGCTCAGGGCTTTCAATTTCAACCAAAACCAAAGAAAAACACCAATTTACAAAAAATTCTGCGGACTTAATTTCAGCATGCTTAAGGCCAGACTTCCAAATTTGGGCTCAGAATGCCAAACATTTTTTAATGGGAGAACCCTGCAGGAGGAATTTATTTCTTGTAGTTTTAGATCTTG
>JAUELU010000025.1:495558-520213 GCA_032357145.1 Evasterias troschelii
TTGGGCTCAGAATGCCAAACATTTTTTAATGGGAGAACCCTGCAGGAGGAATTTATTTCTTGTAGTTTTAGATCTTGCCCCCCCCTGACACCACTCCCCCCCCCCCCAACCAAAGATTCCAAGACATAAATACTGTCTAAGCTTACACTATAAGCAGCCATTTCTCTGCGGAGTTCTTGTATGACAGAAGCTAAGGCTTCTGGGTTTACTCCAAGCTCACATAGCTTAGTCGTAATGGCAAGAGTCTCTGAGTCTAAACCTGTCTCTAACAGTTGTGACATCTCACTGACAGCTGCAAACAAACCAAACAACAGTAACATAAATAACAAATAACATGAATATAAAACAATAGTTATGAAGAAGAAACTATTTTCCCCTTTCACCTAAACTTAGTAAATACAACTTACATGAGTGAATTTAAAACAACTTAGCAAAAAAGCCAAACCACAAAAAATGCTGTATCAGACCGTGGATGAAATCTCTACCTCCATAATCAGACTCAGACTGCCACTTTAGAAAGATAGACAGAATATAATTATTATCAATTTGCAATTTGAACTACAAAGAAGTTTCAAAGTAAAACATAAAAATAAATTTCCAGGTTTAAGGGGTCTTAACAAACAAAGCTACTTGCAAACCATCCTTTTTACTTTAGTTCCTTTTGAGCATGAATGCGTGAAACTTCCAGCTGTGGGATACATATAAATTATAATAATATATCCACTTCTTAAAGTAAATAATTAACATTTTAGCTAAAAGTAAATACCAACCGATTCCTAAAATTAATATTATTTTTATAACAAAATGGAAATCAAATAAAAAATGTCAAAAAAAAAAAAAGCAATAGACATTAAAAAATCCATCCTTTTAATTAGTTATAAAGTGGCAGTCAAATTTGATCATTTTCCCGTCCATGCCACTGCCAGCTAAAATATAAAAATTAATAAAAAGAACAATTTACTAAGCAAGGCTAATTAAATTTAAAAAAATAAAATATCATTATTTTTATTCATAAGTGTTACTTTTATTTGAAGTTTATAAACTTAATGTTTAAAAACGTTTTGAATATAACAATGGAATGTTTTTTAATAAAGATTCAATGTTTATTCATTCAATCTGTGAACATCGGCGGTCGAGTTGGACACAATACACCGTGACGTTCTTGGTTTGGTAGATTATATTTTCGGTCGAGTTGGTCAACCTCGGTCGAGCTTGGTTTCCTTCACACAAAAAATGTTTATTTCTCACCACCCATTGAGTATCAATCTTCATCAAAAGAAACCTGTTTTATACTCACTGTCCATCACTTCCCGTGCAGAGAAAATGGTATCATTTTCAGGTTTTCCTTGCGTCATTTTGGGGGTAATTCCACCCGGCGGAGGTCACCAACAACGAAGTTTTCCAATTTAGGCGGGCTTACTGTTTTTAACCAAGTGAGGGCGCTATTTTATATTTTATAATGATAAAAATAAACAGGGCGGGGCATCTTTGGATAACTTATTTAAAACTCCAAAGAAAACTCTCAAACACAACACTTAATATTGTCTTATTTCTAGTTGGAAATTATGGTCAACTATAATCACCTCACTTCAAAAGAATTGGACAAAACTATCATTATCTGAATTTCAATAATCTACAGTTTATTGTGCTTGGACGGCGTCGGAATTTATATGATACAAAATACAAACTTAAAACTGTTGTCAATTATTTCACAACAAAACACAATTTTGTAAATGAGAAATAATAACATAACTCTTCTGATAAATCACACTTTCTATGGACGGATTATATTTACACTTAGTGTTAAACTGACGTTCCGTAAACTTACATTTGTAAACAGCTTGATCACTACTATTTAAACATATTGTGATTGTGAAATTATTAAAATGAGTCAGTATCCTTGGATTCAGACTCCATTCTCCAGGATTTACTTTTAAAGATTACAGTTGTTCTTAAAATTTGAAGTGGTCAAACACTAATTTTTACAATTATTTACATGTCTTTTTCAATTTTTTGTTTATTTTTGGCCATTTCCCAGACAAATTGTTTTACCCAAACCTGTGTGAAAATATCGACTTTCTTTTTATCAACTGTTCTTTATATACATAAGTGAAAATTCATAAACTTCAGGAAACAGTTTGAAAAAAATTTTTATTTACAAAATATACACCATAGAGTTTCTAACACTTTTGTCTGTTTCCCAAACTTCAATAATGAAACATAAATAAAATCCTGAAGGCTGAAAAATAGCACCAGCAGTCTACTGGACACTACCTCACTGTGAGTGTGACGCCCACAGGAACAAGATGAATTTTTTACCAGACTCCTTAAAAATAGTCTTTCATCTTTCAAAAGAGTTCAGTAGTTGTCATTTTAGAAAAAATAATGAATCTAGAAAGCAGTTTAGTAAATAATCTGAAAACTGCAGACAAATCTCTTTGATCACAATTCCACATTCATCAATACTGACATATAAAAAACTACTCAGTCTTATAACTTGAATTAAGAAACAAATATTGGTGCTTGTTCTTTCATTGTAACCCTGTTGGTCATCTCTCTATCATTCTGTTGACCAAGGAGGCTTGGTCCACCGGTCAGCTCCAACGGAGTGCTGTCAATATTGATATGACGACTCTGAAATGTCTAAAAAATAAAAGATAAACATCATTGTTAGAATGTTCAGAAATGTATTCAGGACTTCTACCTTTGTTAGAAAATATTTAAAAATCAAGAAATTTGCCATCAAAGGTTTTATTATTTCACACTTACCGTTGTTTGAAGTTCGGCTAAATCTGTCTTATGGAAAGTATCCCTGTAAACAAATAAATATATCATTTATTGACACAATAAAGTTAGGAAGTTACTTTTAAATTTGTCTCCCTGAAACCAAGTCATATTTTTGTTGGTTTAACTGTTGTAATAGACCAAGACATTATATTAGGCTCAGTGAAGAACCAATAATTATAAAAGAGGAAAATACTTACGATTCCAGAAAGTCTGTCTGTATTCTGGAGGCTTTGACGCTTAGGTCCTGACTTGTCTTTGCAGCCTGTAAAAGCAAAAATGGAAAAGAACAATTTAATAAAGAAATCGACGACTCAGTGTTAGTTGTTGATATTAAAATAAAAATGTGTATAAATAAAAAATAAAACAAATTGAAATCCACAAACAATTGGTTTATTTAGAAAATAAATGCCTTTGTTTGCCAAACTATTACTTTGGAGACCACACTTGATTAAGAAACTCAATTTACTAGGAGCTCCAAGTTATACAAAAGCAGTTTAATAAAGTCTATACTAACTGCACAAAGGACCTCGTAGCTCTGAGCCGACAAAACATACTTTTATCTAGGAAACATATCTCAAACACCTAGAGGAAAAGCACTGTTTGTTCTGGTGTATTAAAGTTTTGAAGCCTAGGGGGTGGCAGATCAGGAAGGTGAGTAGAGTTCTACCTTAAGCATAGAGTAGTTCGATGTGCGGGCAATGTAGGTGTTCCATCTCTTTATAGATTTCTCTTTCTGGCGGTGGTTCTCCCGAATCTGCAAAGTCAAAAAACATTATCGTAATTTTCTGCGTATAAGGCGCTCAGCGTATAAGGCGCTCAGCGTATAAGGGGAAGTACCAAAATAAGATATAAGGGTTAACAGATATGGCGGAACATTTCTTTCACATTAAAAACACTGGCCATGTCTCATACTGCGGGTACATCAACACATACAGGGGTCATTGTGATGGTATAAGCAAACTTACTATAGCGCAAAGGGATCGTAATTGTTTAGTTACGTAGACAAGTAAAACATCTATATCAATGAGCAGCATAAAACTTAGAGGAGTTTATAAAGTGTTACCCTGAGGCCAAATTGAGACCTAATCCCAATGAACGTTTGATTCATCCAATATCAATTTGTGCACTTCATAATGTTAGAAACCAAAGTTTGCATGAGACGGATTGTCTTTTACCCGCATCAGGTTGGCTCAGTGGTTTCTTTCCCTGACTTTCACCTCTGCAAACCTTGGTTCGAATCCCATCTCAGACATGAGCCTCGCACAAGTGGATTGGGGTTTTCCTCCCACATTTAAAACTGAGCATTTCTTGTTGTTTCCTATTTACCATCATGTTATTAGCACTTTCGCTGTTGGATGTGTACATTAATATATAAATAAATAAATGAAACCCGTTTTATTTGATGAACAGGCTTTCATATGGATAACCTAATTACGTACCTCAGCATACATCTCTTGTTCTTCCAGTAGATCTTGCTGTTGCTGTGATTCAAGGAAGTCAACCTGTGTGTCAGCTACGTTGATTGCCAGCTCCTCTGTTGCTTTATTGATGACCGACAAGGCTTCCTGGAGGCAAAGAATAAAACAAACTTTGTAACTTACAAGATTAAAGATGAAACTTTTCAGTTGAAAGAAACTAGATGCACTTTGCAATTAGCTTTCATAAATGTGGACTTAAAAATAAAACCTTTGATATCACAAGCTCAAACCATTATTGAGGTCAAAGGAAGACTTGTCAATGGACTAGAGTTGTGCATGGTGCGTAGACACAAGTACATGTATGTTTTCATTGATTGACCTCAGCAATTAATAAAAGCCAAAGCAATAAAATAACTTTCAATAAAATAAATATAAATACATGTATTTATATACATTAATATATAATTATTTGCCCCTGGACGTTGCCTTGGTGCCTCTTGAAATGTTCAACGAGAAATTTACAATTTCCTGATAATGGTGCCCTTTACCAAGGAGAGAACGCTTTGGCGCCCTTACCCTTTAGAAAACAAAGTATCAGGCCTGAGGGTACATAAGTTACCTTGCCAGAGTTAAACACATAGGTTTGTAGCTGGTTTCCTCTACTGCCAGGAATGCGCCAAAACAAAAAGAATCACCAAATACTGTACCTGATCTGGGGTGACGGGGCGCACCCCTTCTTGCTCCAGCTCTGATGTAATCTCCTTCCAGACTTCTCCTTGTTTGAAGTCAAGATACTTCTCGATGATACACAAAGTCACTTGGTCTGGAGTAGACAGGCTAGGGTGATCTTCGAAACCTAGAGTTGAACAACATAGTAGATGGAAATAAGTCATAAATAATGATTGCATGTTTATGAATGAATGAGGAAATTGTGATATTTAGCGTTCATAAAATACAGTGAGAGTCATTTGAAAAAACGATTAATTTTCTTACCAATTTTACAGAAGAGTGCATAGATCTTGGCCCTCATATTCTCACACACATCTACAATGGCTTGACTGCGTGAATTTGCTGGAAGAGAAACGATACCAGCTTCATCTTGGACTGCTCCCATCAATGGTTTCTTAGTATCTACGTCAATAACAAGAAAAGAAGCATTAATCTAAAGATTCTTGGAATGTAGTTTTCTTAACATTGCTTCAAATACTGCAGCCACCCTTAAAATATGAAGAAAAAAAATTGTCGAAACCTGAAAGTTTTATCTATCCACAGTAGCCAAAGCTTCTTTCAGAGCTACCAACATTTGCAAACAGCAATCAAGGAAACCTTGTACGACAGTAAGGGAGATATTTATAAGTACACTCAATATAATAATCAGAGTGGTTTTCAAATTTGTTCATCAGAACATGGAAAGATTGGTTTATTTTCAGGGAACTTTCTGCAGAATTAAGGAGAGTTGGCAGCTCTGCATTTGTTCATGGCCTATATTCCATTGATGACAATAATAAGATTGAATCCTTACCTGCAATGGTTCCATTCTGCTCTCTTGGAACACCAAGTGTTTGTTCCTCTTGCTTCCAGATCTTAATGAGTAACGTGGCCACTGTGGTGTCTTTATTACTTCGCCAAGCCAGCATGTGAGCCACTGTCTTAGCATTCTCACACAGATCCAAGAGACAACCAAGGATGAGGTTGTGCATATTAGGAGAGCAAGACTGTAGGAAAGATTGAGTAGAAGATTTAGTGATGATTTTGATTTCCTTGCTGATAAAACTAATTGAGATTTCTACAAGTCACTGTAAAAGTTATACTCAAATCGCAAGTCTAAAGAAACATTTCAGCAGCTGATTATCTAAAACTGAAAATTGTACTCAACATTTCTTGTTAACAAGAACAGCAACAGTTTCTTGATGTGTATGTATTCACGGATATACTTATATTGAGTTGCTTTTTATGGAATCATTTAAGTTCTTGAAGTTCTTGTACGCTCCAAGTTTGAATTAACTCTTGCATTTATGTCTTACCTCCAGTAAATCCAACAAATAGAAGACACCTTGACCCTCAAGAAACATATCTTCATTAAGATAAGCTCCAACAACGCAGCACCAGATGGCATCGACCGTAGAAAGCATCATACGATGATAACCAAGACCACGACAAAGCTTCTTAGGATCTGTCATCAGATACTGTAGAACCACCTTGACTCCTGTCTCTCCAAACAGCTCCTGTTATCAAAAGTTGTTTCATTTCATTTCTTTCATTTGTAATAAATTAGTACTTGAAAAGCACGGAGTATGCAGGGCTTGATCAAACATTTATACAAAGGAAAACTAAATTTGTAACTAATCGTTTGCAACAATATTGAATCTCATGTTAAGAAATCCAGACACAAGCAAGAAAGAGCAAATATCCTATTAAAAAAACACTTGAACAAGCTCCAACTGCGCCCCTCCATGAAAAAGAATGCACAATAGATACATCCACAATAGCCATAATGATGACCAACTTCACTCTGCCAATGTGTGGTGTCCAAACTCGCTGCCATAAACCCCATGCAGACTGTTTACAAGGAAATAGGGAACCAGTCTTCTCTGAACCAAAGCCTCACTTTGATCCAATAGTTTAGCCAGAGAAGAATTCCGGAGGTTTCTTACCTTCCTATGAACATCTCCTTCAGAAACTGCTGAGATGATTGAAAGCATATCAGACTGCATCTCTACATCAATCACATCATCTTCACTTACAGAATGACTGGCACTTAATAAGATATCTACAAACACAACAATAATAATAATAATAATAATAATAATGAATTTAGTTTTGGAACTTAAAGGAAAACAAACATAAATGAGATGAAGACTAATATGCTCAACTTACCAAGACATTGACTGATAGCTCCTTGATCGACAAAGTCTTGTAAAACGGACGACTCCCCCAGGCTGACGATGCTCCTCATAAGATGAAGACAAAATCGCATCTGGGCTCGTTTGTTACCTCGTCCTCCATAACCATGAAAAGCATTACCATGACCAGCAAAATCCTCTGAGAAAATAAATCAAGAAATAACAACAATTTATCAACACTCCCTCAAATGAGAGTAAAGATAGAGTTCTTTTGATAATGAGATTTCAAAACGTTTTAAGTCATGCTGAAGTTTGACAAAGACACATATTGCGTCGATTAAAATTGTCTCCAAACAGATCAATAAGGAAGTTGGTTGTAGTAGTCACTTTGATTGGTATCAAGATTGAACCATTCAGTTGTTGGCCCCCTCTCACCTTTTCCGACACACCACTCCAGGAGTAATAGCAGTCTAGTGTTTCCTTGACATGTCATGTAGTCTTGCACACACAGTGGTGCAATGGTACACAAAGCACTCATAGCATGAAGTTGAATCTCTTCTACTTGACTAGGACTCCACTCCTGAGGCTGGGAGACATTCTCATTGCCACGGACATAAGAGAAGAGGGCAAGGAGGATGTGACCTTCAGACAGGAGCTGTCAAGTTAAGAAAAAATATCATCAAGATATTGTGTATCAGTGATAAATGATATAAGTATATCAAACCGTTTGCTGAATAGTATTAATACATCTTAAAGATTCAATCAGTCTCACTGATTAAAGAAAAAAATTGTCATGCTCCACTCAATAGTTTTGGTACATTGAAGCTAGGGGGTACATAATAAGAGCATATTTCTTCATTCTCTTCTATTTGATGCTAGCCATCTGAACACCTGTATGTTAACTTGCGTTAAATTGATCAATAAATCAGTCATGCTGATATAGAGGCCAGTATTCTAACAGAAAGTGCTTGATAAAAAGAAATTGTCAATTTTTGTGTGTGCACATTCAGGAACCACAGGAAAAAAATACACCCTCATGCCATACACCTCGAGAAGAAAACTACATTTGGACAGAAGTTTGCAGCTAGATTTCATCTTAAACTTAAAGCCCCATTTAATGCCTATGGCTCAGTGCGCACATCTAAGAACGTTTAACACGTATCGTTGTTCCATTATTCAAGATCTTAATAGAGCGTCTTCTAAGAAGTTCAACTTACAGGAATCATTGAGATATCTTTTGATAAGACTACAATGATGTTGATCAGTAGCTTCTTCAACTCAAAATCTTCAATACTCTGTAGAAATGGAAGCATAAGGGAAACAAATTTTAAATCCTGAAAATCTACTTTAATATAAATGAAGGAAAGACAATTGGCTTTGTCACAAGTAGACCATGGAGGGATTTAAGCTACTTACTGTGCCAAGTTTCAGATGTCTAACAAGGGCATTATGGCTTCGAACTTCTTGAAATGTTGCAAAGAGAATAAGCTGCTTGGCAAAACCTGTCTCCTGTGAAACAAATAAGTCAAGAAAGGTTTACCCTTAAGAGATTAGAGACATGAGAAATAAGTTGAGCTCTGTCAATGAATTATTATGTTGTACAGCAAAGATGTGTCATTGAGAACAGTGTCTCAAGGAACTCGGCTAAATTTCTCAAGAGGAGTTTTTTTAAATCTGAATTAGGAGAAAGTAGAAAGTAATGCCGGAGTTGTAGAAAGGGAAATGGGTTATTGGTTATATTTAGACATTTCTGTTTAAAAAGCTGACTTACAATGAATGGCGCTTGGTCACAGACTGTAGCAACTAAAGTAGTAATAACCAACAAGTCATTCCTGTAGGAGTATAACAAAAAGGAAAACAAGTGGTTAATTACCAGAAAGGTTGTGGGTTCGAATCCCATCTGAGTGACATGACTGTGGATTTCTTTTCTCAGGACTGGGGGAAAAGTAATTGAGTATACCAAGGCAAAACCAAATAATATAGCGACACGTTGTGAGTTCGAACCCCATCAGAGTGATATGCCTGTGGATTTGTTAACAGCACCCAGGGAAAGTACTGAGTATACAGTGCTTAATACACATTGATGCAAGAGCAAAAACCAAATAATACACCCCAAAAGTTCTAATTACATTTGAAAAAGGGACCCAAGTGTCTATCTAGGTACAATGTTACCTTAATTGTCGGTCAAAGTGGCTGAAACCAGACGTCATTTGCTGTGAGAATGCATCTTGAAGTGCTCTATAAATAAAAGACAAATCAAAAAATTTGAAAAACCTTGATCTTAAAAAAACACATTGTCAATTTGTCAAACACTGTAATGATTCTCAAGAACCCCACTGTGCAATCAATATTAAGTGAATTTTCCTCAAAACAAATTATACTCCCATCCAAGGAACTTGTTTGGAGTGTTATCGTATGTTAAGGTCTATGGATATATTCTTACTTGATACAGACGAATGAACTGAGTTGCCTAGCAACTTCCTCCTTATCTCCATTCTCAAGAAGATTCCACAGGATCTCAATGGAACGGAATAATAACCTGAGGATACACAAGGAACAAACATTAATAAAAGATTGTCAAGTTTCTAAGAAAGATAGTCTTTAAGAAAGTCAATTCCAGTTAACTGCTTCTTTTATACCATTGTAATTGTTTTTGTGTGTTGTGTTGTCATTGAGCCTTCGAGAAAGACACCACGAGGGTCAATATGTCAGGCCATTCACTGCTGTTTTCTTTCAACTATCCTAAGACAATAAGGACACCACATCTAATCTTGGTAAGACATCCGTCGCCATATTGTACTTAAGCTCTTCATCATTTTACATTTTATGTTGAAACATTTCAACTCTTTAGTGCAACAAGGTCATATGACAATATCAACCTTCTTCAAAACATATTTTTTCTTTTAGTGCACCTTATTTATATCCCTGTTAAAAACCATCAAATGTAAACATAAAATCAATGATGTGTGATACGACCTTGTTGCATGGAGCATTTTGGGTATTTACAAAAGTGTACAAGATACATCTTTTCATCCAAACAGAATTGTTGCACTGATGCAACAGTTTGTATGGCTCGAGTGCAAGTAACCACTTTGGCCCCTTCCCAGTTTAACTAACCTGCCGCTAGGTTCAGGGTCATTCATACGACTGCAGATGCGACTAGCAGCATCAGCAGCAAGCATCTTATCACAGTTAGGAGCCGAGAATGCTGAGAGATTCTGCAGTAGGTCTAAGATATGTAGCTTGACATCAATGTCTTGTTCCAATAGGGCCAGAGACTGTTGAGGAAAATTTTAAGATAAATAACTGTGTCAAATGCTGATAAGAAACTTGAATTAATGTACTTTTTCTTTGTTGATGCACACTTCATTATTCGATTATTTTATGTCAATATGTCCTAAATGCGCAAATCAGCTGCATACCTGAGATTTTTGCTACTTCCAGCTCAAAAACTAGGGTTGATTTCACAAAATGTTAAGATTGATCTTACGATGTGTATTAATCTTAATTGCTGAGTAACTTATGATGTCACAAAACAAATCACTATGGTGATATTGACAACTCATCTTAGGATGAATCTCAGCGTTTTGTGAAATCTACACACAGGTCAATGAGGCTGATTTCCCAATTCAGCAGATTACAAGATTCTTTTACAAGTTACCAAACAAACTTGAACAAATCCTACCTTAACTAATGTCTCAGATACATCACTCTTCTCCACCATTGCCATGTTGTAGGCCCTGGATGCAGCTTGATGATCTTGAACATCTTGCTTAGGCAGTTCATTACAAAAGATGCCGAGAAGAGAAGACGCTAACTGAAGACGTATCTCCTTGCTTGGAACTCGCATAAGATAACCTAAAGTATATTTTTTTAAAAAATCATCACGTTTGGTACATTAGAACTTCAGCCCTTCCTCATCAGAAGAAAAGAAAGACTTCATAAACAGCTTTTTGATGATCTTCATTTTTCTTGGGTACAGTTTGAATGAAGACTGGCGATTTCAAACACAAGCACAATTTCTAAGCAAACTTCTTTATATTCCGGAAGTACAGTTGTTGAGTTACATGTAGGCTCAATATGTACAGAAAAATCCTTACCCAATTGTGATATGGATTCCACAACAATCTGGGTGTATGCGGTGCCATCAGATGTTTTCTCTTTCAGAAAGGGAAGGCTGTAAAATCAAATCAAATTTGGAATAAAACAAACGCAATAATACTAACCAATCTTTAGTGGTAGGAAAACAGGTAAAGTTTATGGTTGAGCCGTTTGACTTTGGTAGAAGAAGATATTATGGTACATCAAATGGCACAAAACATCAATCATCTTCACTTTACAAAACTTAAATTAGAGTACGATCTAAAATAGACAAAAGTTCAGTTAGTAGCCTTTAAATAAAGTGACTTTGGTGGCCCTTTTGGGAGATACGGAATAAGGGGATCTGACCTTGCTATCTTTAGAATGGCCAGCATTGGCTTTGTGTAGAGTGGATGATCATTGACTCGATCAGCGCAGACGTTAAGAATCTTGAAAACTTGCACCAGATCTTTCATCAGCTATTGGAGTGCGGTCAAAGATCATAAATATTTCAAAGATATGGTTACAGCTAAAAGAATAATCTTTTATTCAACAAGTTCACAATAAAGTTTATCAAAGTCTTCCTTCACAATTAAATCAAGGAATTTTAAGAGTAAGACTTTGCAAACAAGTCAAAATTATATTTGCTATTTTCTGTAAATCACATTGTGAAAATACGTCAAACTTTCTTCCTGTCTAAGCAATTAAAACACTGAAATTTACTGATAATTGTTTTCTTTCTTTCTAGACCAATATTGGTTGACATGCAATTTTAAAACCCAAAACAGGATTTTAGTAAAGGATACAAATCCAGCTTGGTAGTGGCGAATCAGTTTCTGTAATGAGTTCAGGTGCCTCTCAAATAATGTTGCCTGCAAAATAAAACAGAATAAAAGTAATAGAACATTGGTTGTTAACGCCTTAACTGTCATGTTGTTGAACGGTTGGTCAAGCTTAAGAAATAGGTCTAAGTCTGGTTCATACTTCATGCAAAATTGAATGCAAAGCAAATGATGTAATGCACATAATCAGGTAGGCTCTGTTTTTCTAATTGTGACACAAGGAAACTTGACTAGCTTTTGTCAATTTTGTAAAACCAGTCTGAACATGCTGGTAAAATCTTTATTATCGACACTACAATTTCATGGAACATAATTTCTTTAAAACATGTTTACAGTACAAATAAAGCTTGATGAATTAGATTCTGGGTTCACATCAGTAACTTACCGAATGAGGATCTGTCAGAAGTTTAATCACTTTGCTGTAGTTGACTGCTTGAATCTTAACACCCTATTCAATAATCACAAGAGTGCTACAAAATTAGTCAAATAACTTATAATATAAATTTTGAATATTTCAACTTCAAAACCAAAACCGAGGGCAAGGGGCACAATGATCAGATGGTGACAAATAAGTGACACTGACGTATTGACATGACTGACATGACGATGACAGTGATAACGAACCGCAATAAACACATGAGATTGAGAATGCACATTATTGCATGGAATCATTGCATGTACCATGTACAAGTTCTTTTAAAGTCAAGGCCCAGGGTCAGGGGTCGGGAGAGGACAAAGTCAACTGTTCATTTACATTTTAATATTTTATTCATTATATTTATTTATTTAAAAACTCATGCATGAATAGGATAAGACAAAATAAAAAAATAAAAAAATAAAAAAAAACCAAAACACACCAAACAACATTCAACAACAGTCATTGAACAACAGAACAACAACTTCATTGAATTCCTGTGTGAGTGACTGACACTGTGACAGTGACATGACCAGACTGAATAAAAGAATATTTATGCTTTGCCTTCCCCCTTGCCCTTCTTCGCCTTCTGCCATGCCATGTGCTCTCAGTTTCACTTTAAGTCTCATCATAGCTTGAAATTTTCAATTAACAAGAACGGTGGTTTTTCCAATAATTAGAAAGGAGGAACACGAACCTTTTTGATAGCAATTTCATCATCACGAATGACATGTTTTACAACCGGTACAGGCGGTCTCTGTACGGCACCAGTCGCCATTATTGCAAAGCCGCACTCTCTCCCCACACGACGACGAAGTCAAAAACGTTCAGTACCGGTCACGACAATTTACCACAAATAAAGTGAATCAACTGTTTTACATATGAAGTACTCCTGTTACATCATGTCATCGCTGTTTCTCGTTGATATTTATCACATAAATATAATGCAGACGAAAATTCCCAACGAAAACTTGATTACTAACTTATCGTTTCAGTCGCCATTTTGATTTTGATGTTGCTAAGGAAAATAACCACTGGTACCCGTTTGGCCTGTTTGACGTGTATAAATGAATGCGGTGTAGATTACCAACTAAACTAAAGGGATTGTTCAAAGCGCGACTTCATTTATACGAATATTAGTGCGGTATTTATTTTTCATGTCGTGGTATCTGACTAAACAACTTTGTCCGCATTTGCATTTCTTTGGAGTTGCACAATAAAAAAGCAAAAACATTTTTAAAAGAGTATCACAACGAAACAATCAACTAATTAGACAAATTAAAGGCCCTTAAAGGGACATATTGTCTTAGAATTGGGTATTTTAGGCTATAAATAGTTTGTTATTAAATGAGCATGGCTGCATGGGAAGATGTTTTTAAAGTAAAAACTGAGGCCCTAATGATTCACCAATCCCTTAAAATTGTGTTGAAGTTCCTTATTCTTCCTTTTACTTTGAAAACATCTTTTCAACCGTATATATTCCATAACAAACGCGTTTTATAGCCCAAAGCGCCCAATCAGAAGGCAATGTGTCCATTTAAACCAAGGGTGTGTGTGTTGTTGGGGGGGGGGGGGGGTCTTCATACCCTTCAAACCCGTTCCCGCAACCAAGTCAATCGTGGCATTGTTAAGTGTCTGCATGGCTGGGCCCATTGGTAATGAAATTGAAAAATAAGTTCATAGGTAGGCCTCAATTTAAATTGAAAACATTACTAACACAAGTCATAGTTACAAGTCATAGTTACTATAGTCATAGTAACTAGAATGTGTTGTTGAACAAAAGTTTCGGCAGTTATCGTTTGTGGTTAGTGCGACACATTGACAGCGAAGTGATGTACGAATATAGGTGAGTAGTGTAGGACAAATAACCAGTTGCACCTTGAAAATTATTTCCTAATCAGTTTTCACGTTGTAAAATAAAACCGACATTTATGTAAAGGCTCTCGTTAATTTTTTTTTGTTTTGTCGCAATAGGCCTATTATTTGAAACCATGGTTCTAAATAAACGAATGCTAGAAATTATGTGCGCTCACTTGGACCCAGTGACCACAGGGATCGCAGTGTGGTAAATAAGACACACCATAAAATAAACTGCATATTGCTGCATATTGACATTGCCTGTTTCTAACTCTCTTGATGTAGCCTATTTCTTAGACCATTTATAGTGTTGCTTTCGTAGATGATCTCAAAGGCTTACGGAGTTAAAATAAAGATTGTATGTAACAAAACATCAAATTGTTCCAATTTCTGAGACCCGGCTTGGCCTGATGGCGGCCAATATGCAATGCACACCCTCTGGAGAGAATTTGTTTTGTGAACCAATTGGTCAGCCTCATTGAAAGTGACTTTTTGTCACTATTGGCTTCCCATAATAAGGGTTCTTTGATTGTTGTTTTGTTTCTAATTCTTTAAGCCGACCGTCACCTCCGACGGTGGTTGTTCCCCATATCTGCCCTCCCAGCCGGGTTACTCAGTACATTGTGCTTAATATTTTACACTTTTACATTCTCTTAAAAACTGTTATATTATTTTGTTCTTGTAAGGATTCTATGACTGTTTGTTAATATTATTTACTGACAACCAAAATGAAAAAAAAGGAAAGTTTCAATTTTCTTAAAGTTTGTAACTTGCTGAACTGGCTACTTGATATACAACGATGGGCAGTGGTTGTGGAAAGAGTATGGTCCTACCTGATGGTTACAAGATATCAGTCAAAACCGGTGATCATAAGGTACCATTTAAAGGGGCTATGTCGTCATGATCAAAGCAGGCGGGGCTGAACTCTCACCCCGAGTTATATCACGCGCGCGCGCTCCCATGCAGAGGGGGAGAGGCGCACTCTTGCAGTAACTGATGGGTGAAAGTTCCCATGTGTACAGGGGTGCGTTTTCGGAGCTGCACCATGAATTGTTTCACTGACCAGTGAGTAACCAAAGGACAAGTAAACCGAAACAGCTATTGGTTACGACCGCGAAAACGCACCTCAGGCACATTACTTCTGGTTTGATCATAATTTCCATAAAGTTACAACATTCATAACACGCAGAGAACAAGATGTCGCTTGAAAGAAAATGTTGCCACTGTAAAATGAACTTAACATGTTTTCAGAAATCAGTGAGATATCGAGACCTAGTTCAATGCGAATTAACTAAGCCAAAAAATTAACTAAAAATAATAATGACATTAAATGAAAATCTAAAAAATAAAATAAAATAAAAATACTAATCAAAATTTAATAGACATCGGTGACCAAACAATGTTTTGTTACTGTTTTTGTGATTGGTTAGTTGGTTACCCATTTCAGTTTTCATTATAGCGAAAAGTTTGCTTTTGAAGTTACTTGGCAATTGGAACGGGATCTTTCCAAAGATATTCACCAAAATTATGAACATGAAAATTCACATATTTTTATTTGAGTGGAAGTTGTTTGAAGCATTTATTTGTTCTTACCAGGGATCTGGAACAAATGCAGACGTTTACATGACCCTTTTCAAATCCAACGGCAATCAATCTGAAGAGGTTAAAGTCGGTTGTCGCTGGCAAAACGATTTTGAAAAAGGAAGCGTCGATCATTTTAACATCCCAAACCCTGGAATCAGAGAGGAAGTCGGCTCAGTTGTTATCCGACTTGATGAAGGGCCTCTAGTACAGAACTGGTAAAGTATAACAACAACAAAAACAAATAATGATCCCGGTGGAATAATTGGAAGTTTTTACCTAAAACCTTCTGGGTCAGATTGACCAGGACTCCGGTCCAGAATTGACACGGACGCCGGGTCCAAGGGGGCTGACCGGAAAGTGGTTAAAATGGCATTTTAACTTGTATTCTGCATCAGTGTGAGTCATTTGGATGCAGATTTCGGGTCATACTGACCCAGAAACGGGTCAGGCCTCCGGACCTGGATCAGTATCAATTCTGACCCTGAAGTTTTTAGAGTGGAATGCCATATTTTACCCAACAGGTTTGTTGAGACTATCAGAATCAAGTATCAAGACTTGCCGGAGGATAGGGCTAGCATCTTCCCACTTCACAGATGGGTTAGGGATGGAGAGAGTTTAATGGTAGTCAAGAATGACTCAACTTTGCCGCAAGAAGATCCACACAAGGAACAAAGGTTGGAAGAACTTGCTAGGAAGAAGAAAATCTACCAATTGGAGAACAAGTTTGATGGTCGGCTGGCAATTCCACAGGTACATGCAATACAGAAATAAATTAACGGTGATTTATTATACGAGCAGCCATATTTTACAAAGAGTAAAGGTAAATACATTGTTGAAAAGCTGATGCAAACTAAAGGACTATGTATGCAACATGGATTGACAATCTGATATTAACAATTCACATTAATCAGTATGGTTCCACAGCCTGTCTAATAGATTCACATTTTTCAAATCTTCTTGTTATGTGACAACACCAACCCGGTGTTTACCAATGATAAAGAAAGGGGAACACCTAACATTAAGTTGGTGTTGACACATGCCAGCAAAATCAGTATGACACCACAGTTTCTGCAGTGTATCAGAGTTGTATGAATTTCCATCTTGAAAGTGGTTTTGGTCTATTTCAAAAAGAGCAAAGATTGATGTGTATCAATCTTCATTCCTAAGCAACGTATGATGTCACAATACAAATCACTATGGCAATATTTACATCCCATAGGATGAATCTCAGAGTATTTCAAATCAGGGGCCGATTTCTTGATTTCCAAAAGAGCTAAGATTGATCCTAAGCTACGAATCAATTATTTGCTAAGCAAAGTGTGACGTCACAATACAAATCACTATGGTAATAATGACAACCCATCTTAAGATAAATCTCAGTGCTTTGAGAAATCAAGCCCAGGCTGAAACATCAAAGTCACTTGTCACTCTCTTTATTAATATAGATTAAGGAGCTGCCGGCTGAGCAGGAGTTTTCCAACAAATATCAAGTAAGTCAAATTGATCCATAATTTATGGTTGACTCATTTGCATTTCTTCTTGAAAAAAAGAGTCGTGAGTTTAGTTCAAAGAAAATTATCATAATTATGGCTATCACATTTCAAATTATAACTGTACAATCAGTAGTAAAATGGCTACAACCTACATTATAGCCACGTATTAAAAAAGAGGTGGTGCCTCTTTTATAGTTAAAACAAATGTTTCCAAAGGTAAACTATTTTACGAATATTGTTAGTAAAAGGTCTTAATTACCATAAAGTTCACTTCTGTCACTCCCTTAGTTTGATGTGATCGTAAAGCGAGCTGCCATCTATAAGATTGAATCAATTGCTGTCCATTTGACAACAGACCGTTGGGAATCAATCGATGACATCATCAATGTCTACAATGAAACACTGCCAATACCTTACGTAAGTTTCAACAAACTTTCGAAAATTAATTTAAAGGGCGAGTTTTAAACGGTTACTTGTCATGTCAGGTTTAACGAGCTCATGTCGTGCACATCTTGTATAAATGTGCAGATGCTGGACTAAATTGACTTATCCACTGTGCGAAACTCTATCGGGCCTTTGAGCTTGTTAGCTTAAGTCGAGTCAAATTTGACATTGTTAAAATAATGCTGTCAAGCATGCATTTTCCTTTTGGGGGGGTGGGGAGGAAATTACAACTGAGATGATGATGACAAATATACAAACTACTCCTGTCGTTTGAGTTATCAAACATGTATACCAGAGATTTAAATTGCATTTTTTCATTTTAGGGTGTTCAAAATTGGAGAAGTGACAAGAGATTTGCAGCTCAGAGACTGATGGGGTGTAATCCAGCTCAAATACGTCTCTGCACGGAGATACCATCAAAGTAGGCCTAAGTGGTTTGAGTCCAAGTTACCACAAAGCACCAATTTATAACTCTTTTGAGCTTGTTGGTCTTCAACCAGATGCGTTTATTCATTAATTTCTTGCTTATGTTTATACATTTTATAAATAGTGAGTCCACCTGGTATTGAACACCTTTATTGTTTTTTTAAATTAGCATTCATCTGTATTACTGTGTATTAACAGGTGTGCACTCTAATAACTGACCCTGATTCCAGATTGCATTTTGACCCGGAAATTGGTCAAAGAAATTTGAGACTCTGACCCGGATTCTGCGTCAGTTTGACCCCTTTCTGGGTCACTGACAACTTCTGGGGTCATACTGACCCAGAAATGGATCAGGCAAGACGGGAATTGGATCCGGGTCATTTCTGACCCGTAAACTTTTAGAGTGTGGCTTGAATTTACAGGCATGTTTAATTAACACATGTCTTAAAACTTTTGATAATGAATCGAGGTTGATAATTCATATTTTTTTGTAGCTTTGCTGTGACAGATGACATGGTGCAAGGTATCATCGAAGAACTGACCATAAAGAAAGCAATAGAACAAAAGAGACTGTTCATTGTTGACTACAGTACTCTTAAAGATCTCCCAACAACAGACAATAGACTGGTATGACCTTTTCTCAGTTGACATCAAGTACATCATCCCCGGTTTGAATCCCAGTGAGATCTTTTCCCGTTTTTCAAGGATTGGAAGGGTATAGGTCCTAACCAAGGACGGTTGCTGTACTCTTTCTGAATCGTGTTTGTGTTATAGTGTATAACAATTACAATAAACGAAGAAAAAAAACCACAAAAACAAACAAACACTAGTATTATCTAGAGTAAGACTTTAAATGCCCGCAGGCAACATCACGGGTCGAGTTCGTATTGCATCATAGGTTATTTCGCGGTGTCTCTGTCTGTCTGTTTGTCGGGCTGTCTGTTTGTCTGTTTTCTTTGTTTGATAAGATGATCCTCCCAACAAGGGAACTCGACAAAGCTCCCACAATGGGATCAAACGCCAACCTCTCTCATACAAACTTTGTCATAATCATTTGTCATTTACAGGTCTGTGCACCAGTGGCACTCTTCTTCGTTGACAAAACAAGAACACTCATGCCTGTTGCAATTCAGCTTTATCAGGACCCAGCTAATGATAACCCTGTAAGTTAAAGAAACCTTTTCATATTTCTTAAAGGTTATTCTAAAGACGTTAAAAACATTTACACACTCAAACATTTTCAGGTTTCAAAATTATCTTTATATGCATTTGGTGCTCGATACAGGGGCATGATTGTACCCCCTCTTGTGTCTTCATTGTGTGCTTGGAATCTCATGGATTCATTAAAGGATTTTAGAGGGGGTGTGGGTACGTCTGTACAATAAAATAAAAATAGTGTGTTAAAGTATTGGAAATATTTGGGGTATCCTCTGTCCTCATATCGGCATGGTATTTCAAGTACATGCAATTTTTAACTTCCCAGGTATTTCTACCTACGGATCCTGACTACACGTGGATATTGGCCAAGATGTGGTTCAACAATGCAGATGGGGCATACCACGAGGCTGTCACCCACCTTGGCTTTACTCATCTCTTGGTAGAATCCATTGCAGTTACTGCAAATCGATGTCTTTCTCCCTCGCATCCAATCTTCAAGCTTCTGGCTCCACACTTCCTTTACCTAATGGCTATTGATAGGTAATTATATATCATGTTGGTTCCAAAAACGTCTAGTAACAACTAGTTGATAATTGAAGAAACGTGGGACGTGTGCATTGACACAATGCGAATCTCTCTTTAATTGTACTATGTGTGGTTCCGAAAAGAGCCGTTTATGTAAGACAGACTATTCTCATGGTGTCAACGCAAACATAATTTGACAAACTATATCAAGCATACTAATATGTAAAATTATTCTGAACATCAAGAAGGGGGTATTCACTTATAAATATCATAACATTTATGTGTTTTGTTTATTTACTCATAAAAAGCACACTACATAATTTGTTTGTTTGGTGCATGTAGACAAAGAGACTGTATGTGATTTTAAGTTATCCGGTAATTTTAATTTTAAATCAACTTTGTTAAATCAACTTTGAAAAAGTTCAAACTTAGAGAAGGCGTAATGGACCAATCCTGGTAGTATTTTTGCTGTGACGTCACAAAACGTTCTTTTCAGTCTGGCTCTTGGGACTCTGATCAACCCTGGTGGAGTAGTGGACGAGGTATCGAACATTGGTTACGTAGGATTCTTGGCGCTCGTTGGGAAAGTGTTTCCAACATGGCGTCTCAATGTAGAGGGATGCCTTCCTGCTGATTTGCGCAATCGCGGTGTGGATGACCCGGATGTGTTGCCTAATTATTACTACAGAGATGATGCCATTTTGCTGCATGGGGCCATCAAGGAATACGTGGAGTATGTGGTCAACAAGCGATATCGTGAGTTATGTGTAAAAGAATATTCTTCTTTACAAACAAAAATAGTTTCAAAATGTTTTTAAAAATTAGCTATGTTTTATCTTTTCACAAAAAACTTAGATAGAGTAAGATATTAAATGGACGATATCTCCTTGTTTTAACAGATTCAGCTGAGCTCTTAGCTGGTGACAATGAGATCCAGGAGTTTGCAGAAACTCTGGTTAGACCAACAGAGGATGGAGGATGCGGTATACAGGTAGGTCAGAGTAGGTCAGAGTTCACGATAGACAGCTTGTTATAGTTCCTAGGGCGGCCTGACCCATTTCGGGGTCAGTGTGACCCGGAACTTGTGTCAAAATGACGCAGAAATAGGTCAAATTGACACAAAATCTGCGCAAATTATATTTTCTTCTTAACCATAAATGGGTCAGGCCCCCTGACCCCTGTGACCTGGGATCCGGGTAAATTCTGACCCGGCAGTGTTGAGCTCTCATGCCCTTATAGTAAGTCTTTTGAAATGTGAGAGCACACTATACATGTGGTGTACGTTTTAATCTGATATAATCTGATAACTTTGTGCATTAGATTTTAAGAGAGGTGTCACCATGTGATCATGAATCGTTTGACCGACGATGAAATATGGTTAATAATTGAAATACACACGCCATGTTAGTACATGATGACTCCTTGATCATATTGGCGTCATAATCATTTGAAGAATGACTCCTTTTGGTTTAATTTCTGACTTAGGGTGTGACTGGGGATGGCCAGTTCACGTCAAATGACGAACTCATCGATGTGTTGACCTCAATCATCTTCACGTCAAGTGTAACACACGCCGCAGTAAACTTTAATCAGTACGAAGAGTATGGCTTCCCACCAAATGCTCCGTTGTGGTTGGATGGAGAACCACCAAGAGACAAGGTAGGAACGCTTACAGATTTAACAAATCCTGATTTATAGACAGACATTGAACTGTTAAAATTCTAAACTGTGACTGACACTAATACTAATAGACAAATAGTGCGGTATATGGCAAAGGAATCCGATTGAATACCGGTAGATGTTCCTCCCTTCAGCTGACCTCATCACCACAATAATTCTAATTGGTTGCGCCATTTTGGGAGTCAATTCATACGTAAAATCTTACTCCCAAAGTTGCGGGCTTAGCAGATGCATTTTACGTCATGTTTAGACAGACTACAACGTATAGGCGAGGCCTAACTTGCTTTATGTGAGGCCTAATTTGCTTTACCACACAACCAATTGCGACATTCAACGGGTTCTGATAATTAGTGATCATACTAATATTTTTCTTATCTTGTCCCAAGACTCCACTGACAGAGCAACACATTCTGGCCAGCTTACCTAATAAGAAGCGCACCTTAAACATCATGTCATTCGCACTGCTTCTTAGTGATAGAGCAACTCAACGTCTTGGGAACTTTGAGAAGTTGTACCAGACGGATCCTGTGGGAAAGGTTGCAGTAAAAAGGTATTACATCCCCGTGAATTTGTTACCGAACAAAAAACACACCATTATACCATTATCAAATAATGAAAAGTAGAGTCTAGCAGATTTATGACTTGCCTGAAATCTTTTGTATTTGTGTTCAGAGAAAGTGTACATTTGTCCAATTACTAAAGAGGTGGGGGTTGATATACCAGACAAAATAAGTCCACCACCTTCATCTTTGTACTCCATCTTTGCCTCTCTCACAGATTCCAAGATAAATTGTATGCTACCGGGGATATCATCCGATCACGTGATGCAAAGAGAGACATCCACTATCCGTGTCTGGATCCTAGAGAGGTTCCTAATGCTATTAGCATTTAGAGCAAGACTATAGCACGATGCAGTCACCAAGTTCCATTGGTGCTAATTAGGTCTCTCAAAATGTCTTTTTGGCGTCAGTGAAAATTAGCTGTCTGAAATTAATGAACGAGTGTTTTACGCACTGGGAATTACAAAACAACTGAAAATTAAAAATTAAATGACAAAACCCATGACATTGTTTCTGTAAATAAATTATCAAAGAAGATTATTATAAAAACTGATAATCCGTCCAATAATGACATTTGAACAAAATTGAAACGACCTTCATCCAACACAACTGGCAATTCAGACACTCTACATCTCTTGTTTACCACTTAAAAAATGGTGCATTGTTCTAGGTCTGCCGCCAATCATGATGCACTAATAAAGAAAATCATGCGCAAAGCCTCATGAATAAGTGTAAACTCACAACATTTTATGTAAATCAAAGATTTGAAGGTAATAGCTTTTCCGAAAAGCTGAAAAATAGTTCAATTAGTGTGCCCCGGGGCTGTTAAATTTCAATCTACATCATCTTGGATCCACTTGCCCTTTCAAAAAAACAAGCTTATGTCACTTTTCCCCAAGACGGAGTCTTGCTTTATAGTTTACTCGTTCAGGGGTTTTCGATAGATATAGCTCAATAATTCAACGGCTAATCTACTAAAAAACTGAAGGAAACAAAGGTTTATCTTGTCAGCAAATACTTTTGATATTACATTTTATTTTATTTTATTTTATATTCTTAGGCTGAGAATGTTAAGTATATTTTTGAGTATTTGTAAACATTTAGCATTTAGCATTGATTGATATAGGGAGCCTATTATCCGTGTGTGTTTTTAAATTTTTGTTTAACAAATTTTATCTTCAACAAATTCAAAAATATTGGTTTATTAATGTATATATATAACATTGTTACAAACTGTGACTGTCTGTTTTTGCTTTGTATTTATGGCTTTTCATAGCTTTCCATCCATGGTTGGCAAAAACTCGGGCTGTGACATTGCAATAATGTGGCACTGCATGCACGCGTCATAGTGAGGTTGCCCTCTATTAATGCATTAATCCGGGCCCTCCAAGTAATATGCCTATTGATCGCGTATTCATCACAATGACACACAATAAATAACCTTGGGCCAATTTGGGCCACATGTTCTACCTCGTCTGCGTTATAAAAAGAACACTTCTTTATAGAAAACTACTTCAATGAGATTTGTAAATATTCATAAGCACGACCTTGATCTCAACTCATGGCAACACGTAGTAAACAACTCTGTATTACCATGGAGGAAAGAAATATCCATGGTGTCGCTATAGAGCATTTTTGTTGTGTCTCAATGCTATAAAGACTGAGTGCGATTAGGAACTAGTGGTTCGTGTTACAAGGTAATTTGGATAGTTATTAAAAACACAAATAATTTGTATAAATATTTTCTAAAATTAATTATTGAACATAAAATACGCATTTTGTTTCGTGTGGCTTTGTGTGATTTGTGTTCGTATAAAACGGTGAAATTTACTACGAACTCTTATTGTACAACTCAGACTTGTACCATCCTGTTGGCAAAATGATGGAGCAAGATTAAAAACAGATTGCTTAAAGTAATGCGTTTTATATCTCTACAAATCTTTACATTATATTTGATTGTGTGTTTGTACCCAAACTGGTACAACGGTTTCCTACATTTTGAATAACATGAAGCAGATAGATTGTTAAATATAGTACATAAGATATATCAAAAAATTGAAATATGTTTTGACAGTTGATCATAGATTGAAGACAACGAAAAGGGTATTCAGTTGTTGGTATCTTCTTGTTTTTAATATTGTTATACAAATACAAAATATAGGCCTAAACTCAATAGGAGGTCATTCCTAAAGTTGGATTAAAAATAAGATTCAGTTTTAGTTCCATTCACGAAATCTGACATTTATATGGAACTGAGATGAATTTAATCTTAAATTTTCTCCACCAATTGCTCTGACTTAATATACATTCTAGCTTATATTTGCATTATGTTTAAAGAAATATTATGTTTCATCCCAGAAAAATACTCGAATTCGGTCTTAAATTGATTTCTAAAAATTTTGCTCTGTATTTAATGTGATGATTGAAAACCAATTCTATATGTTTGTTTCTAACCATTTGATGGTGTAGGTCGTGCATGGTGACCTCAAACTGACGCTAGCAACAAGCCTGTGTCTATAATATTATTGACTGTTTCTATAGCA
>JAUELU010000025.1:566080-576307 GCA_032357145.1 Evasterias troschelii
CCCCCCCCCCCCCCCCCCCCCCCCCCCCCCCCAAGTAAAGCCATGCCTTATATCAAGCACCAAATGATCTCTTTCGAAGAGTTACAAAAATGCTTAAGATATTTGATAAAACAACCTTATTTGAAAGACAAGTTGTAAATGTACACACTTACTTCAGAAACATATTTTCTGTACATGTTATTATTGACTTTATTACAGATATATACAAACGACTAGATGTCAAAACGGAGGAGTCTGGTTATACACAAATGTTCTTGGTTCAATCAATTATAAAAACAGTAAACACACATTATGGTTTTATTTCTATACCAGATGATTTTTGTCCTATAGTAAACCATAATGCACCAAAGTCAGACTTAAAATATTTCGCCTTAAACAACTTGTTTTGATGTAGCCCTCCATAAATTGCTTGTGAGTACCCACCAAATTAGCAGTGATTTTTAATTTATATCTTTAATAATTTTCTTTACTTACTTTTTATGCCTGACATAACATAAACTTTCATATTTCCTTATGAAAAAATAAATGTTCCATTGGATATTATAAAATGAGCAGCAACGTAATGTTACTTATTGCATCTTGACCTCTCAATAAAAACTTGTAAAACGTCCCTTTCATTTAATTGACGTTCTTGGATAATATCAAAATAGTGTGTTTTAGACTACTAGTCCAGATTAATAAATTCCTTTAACTTAAAGTGGCACTCCGATCACTACTGGTGTATCATTAAGATGTGTCTCAAATGAGAAGCAGTTTCTTCCACCTCCACTAATGAATTTCTCTTTAAATTAAAGTGGCACTTTGATGACTACTGGTGTATCATTAAGATATGTCCCGAACGTGAAGCAGTTTCCTCCACCTCCAATAATGAGTCTCTTTAAGTTAAAGTGGCACTCCGAGTTGAACTGGTGTATCATTAAGATATGTCCCGAACGAGAAGCAGTTTCCTCCACCTCTAATAATGAGTCTCTTTAAGTTAAAGTGGCACTCCAAGTTGAACTGGTGTATCATTAAGATGTGTCCCGAATGAGAAGCAGTTTCCTCCACCTCCAATAATCAGAATCTCGGTTGCCGTTAGTAACTCACTCGTGTGTCCGTGGAACATCAATGGACGATCTACGTCAAACACCTTAAGAATAGAATATGATCAAATCTTTATCTGTACACACAAACACATTATTACTTTTGAAACTACA
The DNA here is from genome assembly GCA_032357145.1 of Evasterias troschelii. Classification (NCBI taxonomy): domain Eukaryota; kingdom Metazoa; phylum Echinodermata; class Asteroidea; order Forcipulatida; family Asteriidae; genus Evasterias; species Evasterias troschelii. Next base: position 567,277 of record JAUELU010000025.1, read on the forward strand.
ACAACTTAATACCTCAGAGTGAGGGTCATTACCGACAAAGAGGTCCGAAACTAGGATCCAAATTTTAGGACAAATGTGTACGTGTATATTGAATTGATTGCATCCCAACTTTGTAACCCAATAAGTTTAAAGATTTCAAGGAGCTTTTGAGAACAAGATCCACTGAGCTAGAGAAGTAGATCTAAAGAGCAAGATTTCTAAATCTTAAGAAACCAACAACTACTTGTTTCATCAGTCTGAATACAGGTACAGTCTGAAATTCGTCCCTTCAGTTTGATAAGTTTGTCGTGTCTGTGCAATAAGGTGGCAACTTCATTCTGCAAAAAAGTTGTAGCTCTTGCGAAAGCACTTCTTGCAACAACATTGTATCTCGTGTAAGTCCCAGTTATTTTAAGCAAGATATGGCCTATTGCATTTTAAAATTTGCAGTTTACACCAGACATGATCTTTAGTCCTTGAAAAAAAGTAGGAAAATTTTATGGAGTACAAAAGCTGACCTACATGTACACACGGTGTAAGCTTTAGAAGACTTTTCAGACAATTTAATCACAATTTTTTCTGATTTTTTCAAGTGCCCAAAAATCGGAAATCAGACTAAAGAAAGAGGAATCTCATGCCTGTTACACGTAAACTGTATTTGTAAATTTACGACCTTGATGCACCAACATAACGACTTAATGACTTACTGGCAGCGTATAGTCACAAGATGTTGCTGCAGTCAGATTAACGATGGAGATTGTATAGCAGTAAGTACCATGTGGGTTGATTCCACCAATCAGAAAGAGCTTGTCATCAACTACATGTGCTGTATGAGAGTATCTGAAAAAATTACCATACATTTTATATCACCAACTACATGTACATGTCTCAAGAAGTAATAATAATGAACCAACTCTAATAAGATACAGAGTCTTGGTGTAGCATGTTTCAAAATTATCAAATCTATTTTATTAGCTTCAAATGTTTCTCTGCTATAAAACTAAATTTGTGTTATTAGATTGATACCTTTGAAATATAATTTTTGTTTTGTTTGTAAAAATGTGCCCTTACCGAGGTGAAAGTGTTGGGGTCAGCTCAATTTTTTGTGATACATAACTCTCCAAATCAATGACATACACAGAGTTCAAAGGGCAAAGGTCAGCACTCAATCCACCTGCAACCACCATCTTGGTATTCTGCCACAGACAGGCCGTGTGTGAATGTGATGGAGTCGGCTGTTCACCGGTCAAATCCAACTGAAAACAGTCAACAGTGAACAAAGTTACAAGAAAACAATCAATGAATAAAATAACACATCTGGCCTAACGATGGGCAAAATTAATACAAAACACCCTCACCTGTTTCCACTGTTGTACAACAACAAAAAAACACCAGCAATCTCCAAAGATAACATCTCCAGAACCTCTGCCACCAAATATCATGACACACTCTTCACGGTTTCGAACAGCTCTAATCGCTGAATGACGCCATCTTGGATTTGGTGCATCATTGTATGAATCTACCTGAAGATAAGAATAAGTCGACATCTCAGGAACATCTTCATCTAAAAGAATGTCTGTGTTCTCCTCAGTGTCATTCTGAGATGATGTTGAGTTAGTTTGATCGAGTGCATCTTCTGCTGTAGTTGGTGCCTTTATGTCAAGATAGATCAAGACTGTGGAGTTGGTTGGTTTTGTGGGAGAGCTTCGACCACCAAAGAAGAGGAAACTATTGTCTTCAGAGAGAGCAGTGAGCGTGTGATGCATTCTGGGTCCTTTAAAGAAAACGATTTTGATAAAATGATTGAAATTGTGATTAGGATTATAATTAACAACTCTTATTAAGTTTTGACTAGGGAGTGTCTCAAAAGTCGGGTACACTCTAGACGCAAAATAATGTTCCCTCGGGCACATAAACCCGCAATCCATTGAACCGCCAGAATATTCTACAAGACTGAATCATGAATCATTGGAGAGCAATCCTTCACAAAGTAAATACACGCATTAGTATTTTGAACGTCCCAATGGAACAACCTAAGGGGGCCAACAGAACCGTCCATGAGGAAGCGCTGGAAAACTTATTCCATCCAATCAGAACGTTCCTACCTTCTAACTTTTGAGATGCTATCTTAATGCATCAACTAATAAACGCACTTCTTATTTGATCCGTTTCTGACATCTTAAAGAAGTACTTACCTAGTTCCTCCTCAATACAGGGAGAAGCAGGAATTATAACCACACTCTTTGTCTTCAAGTTAATGAGGAGAAAATCTCCCAGTCTCTTGTGTCTCCCTCCTGTTTCCCCAAACCCTCCTGATACTAGTATCTTGTCTGGATGGAGCAAGGCACTAGCATGGGCAAAACGTCTTATAGGTTTAGCTGAGACAGTGGTGAAAGGTTGGGAGTAAAATGGTGTGAGGGTTGAGTCCTCAAGGGTGGATAGGGAGCTTGTTTGCTGGGTTGAGATCTCTTGATGTCCTGGGCATAGGAAAGATTATGTACTTCATTTGTAAAAGTAGAGATTTAGTTACATTGCCTTTATTGCAATTGGCCTGTTCTTCATACAAAAAAGTCCCAAAGATCTGCAGAATTTTAAACACTAACCACCCAAACCGATCAAAGCAAACTGCATGTTTTATTTGGTTCTGTTGGGCCGAGGACTGCACTTGTAAACTGATCATACTTTACTTTAACCAGCATCCAACAGTTTGGGTGTTGAGTTACCAAGGTGTTTTGCTAGAGTGAGGATTCAAGGATGTTAGTTGGAATAAACGAGAGTGTCCTTTCCCAAGAAAAGTGCCATCATTTCCCCCCTACTTGAATGAAACTTCCTGCTGGAATGTGACCCATAAAGGAGCCTGGTGCATCAAGGTTGGGTATTGATTAACCTATTGAGCTTTATAAGATTACATTTTGAGACATGGAGAAAGCAATAATTTTTGCCAAACAGTATACAGCCAACCCTCGTTATAAAGAGCACTGTGTAAAGAGACTCTGCTTATAAAGAGCAAATCCGAAGTCGCAAATCTCAATTCTGCTTTGTGTTTCTTTGTTTTGCTGTCCTCTTATAACAACATTCCTGTTATAAGGAGGCAAGATGGCCAGCCCCAGTGATCTTGTTATAATGACAGTCACCTCTACGTTAATACCTTGTTTAAAGTGCACCCTCATTTGAGCACATTCTCCATTGTAGCCAGCAATGACGGCGTAATGATTACACTTCAAATGCCACTCCTGGGAGAAGAGAATACAAAAATTCAAATGTAAGAATTTGAATTGGAAAAACAGCATAAAAAGTTCTTGATATATATAAGAAACTGAATCACTTGAAACTAAAAACCAACATTGATACAGTATTCCCGCATGATCAGAGCATTGAAAACACAAACATTTCGATGTGTTACATGAACAAAAATGTTCCTTACAAAAAACGTGTTAATCCTATTTTAAGAGGTACAACTTTGTTGCACAGACTCAACGATTCATACTTTTTAATATTATTATTATTATTATTATTACTAATAAGCCTGAGGAAGCCTGTCAACAAGGGTACTTGCTATGTGAGCCAGAAACACAGTGGTTAACCCCTACCCTTCAACGATAAGTGTTCCGAGTTATTTTACAAGCACTAACAATCCTGGTACATCACCTCCTTCTCTCAACCCCCTTCCAAATGTTTGGACTCACCTCAAACTCATCAAACGGTTCCAACCGTTCTACTCTCATCCTTTCAGTTAGAGACACTCTAGTTTTGTAGTAGGTGTTCATATCAACTGCAGTGGTTTCTTGCCATCCCTATCAATTTCCAAACACAAATCAAAACAAAGTTGGCAAAACTTTTAAGCCAAATTATCCCAAAATATGATGACTTGGTTTGTTCCACGGACTATGTAGATGTCATGATTAAAGTTAGCATTGGAAAAGGCAAACCACCATAATTTGAGTTCAATAGTTTAGGAATCATTTCACCATCTTGGTGTTGGACTGAGAACTGCTCTGGCACTCTGATCATGCACGGCAAGGGACTCAGCATTTCAACAGAATCTAAGACCAACAGTTCAATTCTTCAACATAACGAGATGTTAGATTGATTTCATATTGAGGAAAGTCCCTAGTATTATTAATCAAGACCTAGGGAGTTACCACAGACACATACCAAGCTTTTAAATCTCAACTCCTGAGCTTCAGTGGTGGGGTAAGTCTGGATGGCCTTCAAACGAGAGTTTAGTTTCTCAAAATGTTTCTGCCTACAAACGAAAGAAAACAAACCCTGATGAATAAAACATGTATGGTCAGTTTGATGTTAATGCGCTGGATTTATGCTTGGTATAAAAGCATTAGACTCACACAGCAATAGTCAATTATTTATTTTATTCAGTCATTTATAGAAAAGCTTAACTATGGAGTGCCACTCAGCAATGATCACATCAATAAGATCGAAGATGCTTACATAACACAGCCAAATGCATCATCAGGGTGTATTTGCTCATATGTCAGGAACACAGCATTGGGGAAGAACACAGCAGCCCAATGGATAAGAGCATCAGAGCTGGAAGATAGAATGAAATGAAGAGTCTTAGATACAACTGCTTCTGTTATCAACACTCTTTCACTGAAAAGCTATTCTTGTAAATACAAGTAATTTCTAGTTCTCAAAATGTTGGATGAAATAGAGTTATTCATCCCCCTCCTTGCGCCTCAAGGTAACACATTTTACCATGATTGCTTCTCTTCACCTAGGAATTTAAACATGGATACTTGTTGGTTGGGTTCATGTGTAGTTATGGACAATGTTGGAATTCATTCAAACGGAATTGGTACCTTGATACTTCCATGTATGTCAGAACACACTCAGACAAGAGAAGGGTTGGAGATTTACTGCAGATGCCCATTAGTGTCAATGATCTTTGAAGTAGGTTGAGATCAGTAAGATCAACTCCTAGAAGATGGTAGTTTCTTGATGTCAAGTAGATACCTAAACGGCAGATTTATAATGCAATATATATAGAGATGTTTTTTTCCCGAAGTGTACATAGTAGTTATAATGGGATTAGGGAAGAGAAAATGTAAATACAGGCAATGTATGTGAAGAGGGAGGAGCCATTTCTCAGCATAAGAGGAGGACTGTATTACAACTTGGGGGGGGGGGCATACAGTTCAGCTATCAAGAAGATCTCGACGTCTTCATGGTTCATTGACCCTGAAATGGGTCATCAACATTTTGCTGCCACAAGTCCAGTCAACCTGAGGATGTGTCCAGGATAGGATGTGAACCTGTCTTCACAATTAAATAGTAAGTCCAGCTGACTTCATTATAGACTAAATACCATCATCACTCCTAATTGGTTCTTCATCCTGAATAAACAGGTGTACATGAAGACTCACCATTCTGTAAATCTGACTCCACATTCTTTACATTCATGAGAAGTTTTCTCAGCTCCTCATTATTCTTGATAATAGTTGTTTTCCGTTTGACTACATCAGGAAAGTCTACTTCATAGAATGTTGTGTTAGAAAGGTGTCCGCTTGATTGCAACCTGAAAAATGCAGAGTCAAAACCAGCACCCAAGGATATGATCTGTGTAAAAGAAAACAAATTCAAACTTATGAAAACCTTGCTAAATCTAATTGATAAGCAAAATGACCCTTGCATGACACACAGCCACTTACACGTGCCAATCCTGTCCCCCATTTTGGGAGATAAGATGCACACACAAAAATTGACCCCAGAATGGTGGACACACATTTTGCAGAGGTCATTCCACATCTGCAAGGACTCAATATGACGTATTACCTCAACACATTTGAAATGATAATTTTTGTATATTAGGATAAAAAAACATTGACTTGAATGTTACCTGGTTTTGTTTATCTTGATTGGTGGAAAGGAATTGTTTCAAGAAGTCATCGACTGCTCTAGCCCTGATGCAATAACCTCTGTTAATAAGGGGTGAACGACGAACCGTCTTAGACACAAAGAGTTTCAGATACTCATCTTGGAAGTAACCCTGAGCTGCAATGGAACACTTACTGACAATACTGTTGTCATTAGTCCCTTGAACCTTCAACAAGAAAAAAAAGATTGACATTGTCTAGATTTCAGACCTTATACTCTAGCAACTTCAAGCAGAAATCAGAAATCTACCAATCGCCAGACAGGAACAAAGAGACTACTACAAGAATAAGAAAACTCTTTTTTGATGCACTCCACTTTTGTACATTGATGCTTTCTTTTTCTGTCCTGAGGCTCTGCATGATGGAGTATTGATGTTTGCAGAAACACCAAGTTATACCATCTAATATCACCAGGTCAGAGTTGACAGCTCTGCTGTGTAGAATGTTTGTAAATAGTCCGGTAGTCCTTGACCTTCCATTTTTAGCATTTGTGAAGAGTGCTATTACCTTCAATATCCCAGAGTACCAGACAGTTTGATCTAAAACTTTTCAACCAGCTTGCTCTAGTAAATGACATTATTTTAATATTGGAGATTCACTATGTTGTCCACTGTATTTTGTGATGACTGTTACAAGTTCAGATTGCTACTACAAGTTATATGGAGGCCAAAACTGGTCTACATACACACATAAATATACTAACCGCTGTATCACTGCCTTTTTTTGATGACCTCGGCATCTTGGTGTGAAGTATTTGTCTCTTCTCACAGACACCTGATCCTCAATTTCAAAGTGATTTCTCCTCAATGTCTTGAAAATCTTGTTAAAACGAGCACCTAAGGCACTTGACAGGTATGAAAGATTATAACGTGCAGCAAGAAAAACAACACGGTCATTATCTTTGGGTCAGAAGTATCAATCTCTCCTTCCAGTTTCTTACAAAGAAGGATCTGAAAGATGAAAATCAAGGCAACTAAGAGACCACTCCACAGAAGACGTAACGCTGCTACTCGCAGATCTTGATCAAGATAGAGGCGGATGAACACAATGGTAGCAAAGTAGGCATGAAGTCCGTCACAAGTGAAGAGTGGAGTAAAAATGACCCACCAGCTTACGTTCCAGACTTCTTCAAGTTTCAATGTCAGGAAGATGGTGAAGAAGATGAAGGAGATAATGTAGATCCAAAGTTCAAATACGGTCATCCCCAGCAAATAGACGACTTCTTTAAGTGTGAGCAACATCCTTCAAAATCAGAGTGTAAGTTAAGGAAAAAATACAAGATATGTTTATTTTGTAATAGTTAGTGTTCATCATTTATAAACAGACATCACGTCAATGAAAATTGTAAAAAAAATTCAATTTAAAATTTTTTAAAAGTTAATTACTTAAATTAGATAAATTATCAACAACTTGTAAAAAGCAAGAAAAGCAAAAGGTATGTTTATGGAGGAGCATTTCATTTTCATTAACGTTTTTAAATGAAGGGCACCAAATATCAAAGAAGGGCTGACCAGGAGCATGAGCAAGGGTGTCGATACTCCTACCCTAGATTCTAGAACTGTGAGGTTTTTTCCGCTATCGTCTCCACGTCTCTGCATTGTGGAAAATAGCGGAACGAACCCGTCACTAGTTTTAGGAGTAGGAGTAGGGTGTCGAGGGGGAGGGGCAAATGATATTGGACAGGTAGCAGAGGTATCTCTTCTTTGTCATCAATAATACCATCACCACCACACCAGGAAGAAACTCGCCCATCACGAGAGGCCTGGGACATGACTTGCATAATGATGCCTGGCCGTGTTCTCTCCATTTATTCTAGAAAAACAGGAACACTGGTGCCTTGTGAGCACCTTCTTGTAAAGAATAGTATTTTATTTTAGTTTTAATAAGTTAGTTTTATAATTTGAACTTTTTGAAGTAATTAAAATAAATCATTTTTTTAGCATCAAAAGTTATTTGTTGAGTTTTGACTTTGCATGGGATATTTATCTCCTTTTAAAACAACCCTCTACTACATCAAGTAATCTTACTTCCTATGCTGGAAACGAATAACTTGCTTGGTCTTGTTGGAATTGAAGAAGAAGCCTTTTGAAGTGGCATCGCAGGCCAAATCATGTTGCATCTATTTCGTGAACAAAATGTAACACTCTGTCACTGTACACAACAAGGGATAGACATGCCAGGGTCGCGTAGCTAGCTTCTTCCAAAAAGCAAAGCTAATAAAAGTTTAAACCATAGCCTAATACTCACCTAACATTGTGATTGTTCAATTCTGGAGCAAATATTTACCATCAACTAAAGAATATAATAATGTCAATGAAAATGGTAAACTATGAGAAGATAATTCTGACAGCGGCGGCGGAGGGCCTTCACTTTTTTCATGCAAACAATTTACACTGACGGGTGAGGGCGCTCTTCACGACTAATTATGACTTCATCAGACCATAGATCAGACAAATAAATTCATAAAATGTTCCTGTAGTTAATTTATTAGCTAATCCATTTCTGTTCTAGCTAAAGATTACTTCCGGCTCTCCGTAAAACAAGGCAGTTTCTTTACAGCTGTATGCCAATTTTACAATTAATTAAATAAACCACAAGACAGGAGATAAGCCAATAAAGTAAACACAAAACAAACCAATGTTAGAAGCTCAACACTTAACTTTATTTTAATTTCAATTTACTGTACCACCATCAGCATACATTAAGGTAACACAAAAATAAAAATTATACAACTAAACCAGCGTCTTGATGAATTACATGTATGATGTTTTCTTTTTCCCATCTACAAATGTCATTTCAAATGGTTTTGAAAAATGACAAAATATTGGTTAAAATACCAGAAAAAATAATGGTTTTCTCAATAACAAACTTATGTACGACCTTCCAAAATAAAACACAAAGAAACATCAGGCCTTCATTTTAAAGGAGCGCGATCGCGCTCGCGCTCCTTAAATTTTTTAAGGAGAGCAAAAAAAAGCGCTCCTTACAAAATTAACAAGAGCATGTTTTTTAAAAACCCTAAATGTTGATTAAAGTAAGCTGCTTGAATCTCGGAAGTTGGCAGTGGCAACATCTAAAGAGCGCACGCTTTTTCTTTTTTCTCCCGTTAATTTTACCTTTATTACACCGTTCATAAATAAATTGCAGCTCGGCGGCGG
>JAUELU010000025.1:583211-604728 GCA_032357145.1 Evasterias troschelii
ATCTATAGTTTGGACAATCATCTATAGTTGACGCTGGGACCACCATTTTTAGTTCGGACAATCATCTATGTCTGGTGAATCATCTATTGATTGTTGAGTGATCATTAATAGACGGTTACCAATTTTGTTTAAACCTGTTAGCTAGGAAGATGGAAATCTTACCTTCCATAGCTCCGTTTTGGACTGCGAGATGAAGATCGATTTCGGGACCTGTTATAGTTTGCTGGCGATCTGTGACGATGACGTGAGCGGTCCCGGCCATAGGAGCTCCTCCGATGATTTCGATCTCTTGAGCGAGATCTTGAGCGGTAGGCAAGGGGTGACCTGGAGCGAGATCTGGAATATGACTTTGACTTTCGGTGTCGAGATCTTGACCTTGAACGTGACTTTGAAGAAGACTGGGAACGGGATCTTGAGCGATGTCTGCGCTTCGTCTTCTGTAACATTAAAATTATGCACAACGACAATTACGATGTTTCTTATGAGCGATACAAATATGTATCATAATTCTAAAAGTTCTAAAAGTACATGTGTGTTCATTGGACGATAACATAAAATAAATGACCTACCCATTTGATCTGCGTTTAATGACTATTGACTTTCGACTATTCCATCAATTTGTTCACTTTATTGTGGACTGAAAAACGTCTTAAAAATTGATTGTGTTGTGAAAACAATAAAATGTCATGATGTTTATTTCCTTTTGACATAAATATGGAGTAGAAGCCAATCAATTGGCAATTCAATTGTTGTTTCTTTTTTCACAGCTTTAATTTTGTTTGACTTTGATTTGACTTTGATGAGGCAAATTTTTGAAGAAATGGGTGGAAAATCATAGCAATTTGAAGAAAAATCTTGTAAACACAGCCAGAGGTTCTCTAACTGGCTCTTTTACTAGTATAAACGACTGATGAATCAGTAGAAATTGAATACCATCACCAACATTTTTTATAACATAAAACCGAGTTTCATTTTTTGTAATGCTTTTTGTTTTGCCCCGATTGCGAATGTGATTGTTCTGCCCAACTGTCGATCGTCTCTTCATGCATTGCATGCTTGATCGTGAGTCGTCCTACCGTTTTATGAACACGATGTTTGCAATTTCGAACAAATAATTTGTGTAGTAGCTTTTCCTTACCCGTCTGCTGTCTTCTTTGTCACTCATGTTTAGGCTTCAGTTGGAAATATCCAGAACAAACTTCGGTGAAATTCTGACAATTTCAAAGTATTTTGACGACGACGACGTGGGGTTGCTGTTCTGATGTCTGAAACGGTGGACGCGCAATGAACACTCGACTCGACCGTACCCAGCGTTTTTTTGAGAGCGAGTGTAGTATATATAGAGGACCGCAAGCAGTATGTATGAAAACGAGGTTAGAAACGGCGCGAAATAAAAAACAAACAGCCGTCTGCTAACTTTGTTCAGCTGAATTTGTTCCCCCCTGACGTTTCATGTGTAAAGATAACTTGTCTGATTATAGGAACCAGAAGTTTAAATCCCGTCAACGTCCGTTATTCGTTCACGTTGGTTTTGTGGGGTTCGGAAGTCGGATGAGATATTGAGAATGTCAACTAGCGACGCCTTTGCATTCTTCAAGGAAGATGACTATGAAAACTTTTCTTTGAAACCTCGGTTCGACATAGAGCTTTTCCAAGCCTACAAATCGACAGGATGCGCCGTATCGCCAGTCAAAAGAAGGTAATCAATCAAAATCATAAATAGAGCAAGGACCCACCAGGTGGGTGGAGCTAAAGAGGGTGGATGGGGTGAGGGGGGGGGGGGGGGGTGGAGGGGGGAGGGTGAGGATGGCGATAGAGAAGGCATTAGCAACAATGTAAACAACATTTTTTTTAACTAGTGAAAAATGTATGTAACTTTCGCATCAAAAAAGAAATACAAAGTTAAGTAAACAAATGAATATTTATAGGCTAATAATATGTAATAAAATAATTAATCAAACAATTTATTAAATTATTTTACCCAACCCAGCGCAGTAATGAGTAAAGTAACGGAGTGCGGCGCGCGGCGCAGCTCCAGTTACTGATTCTACTTTCTAGACTCTAGATGCCTGAGATGTGAGATAAAGAGACAATGAGAGTTTATAAAACTTTAAAACTTTTGTTTGCATACGTTAATGAACTCCATGGTGTGAGCATGGTCTTGGAGGCAAGAAGTAACTTGGTCACTGACATTGCCTTTTATTTTTTAACATTTTGGTCATCTGGTGATTTGCCATGATGATGACCAAGTGTTTAAAAGACAGTGTCGTCCAAATTAGTAAAACTAACCAACATCATGAATATTTACGTTCAATATTTCTTACTAATTTTCAAATGTTATTGCTGTTTAATGGATGTGTAGTTTATCATTCATGTTCATTCATTGTCAATCACAAGCCATTGTTCAATGGCTATTTTGTAACGAATATGTTTCTTAAATTAAACTTACATTTCGTTCTTTTGTCAGAAAACCATCCAACACAAAACAGCAGAATCCAGCTTCTTCTAGAAGTCCTGTGATGCCGCCAGGTCAACCAACCCAGACCTCTCAAACACTCTCTGGCCAGATTCACAAAGGTGTCAATGCTGTCCGTCAGGATCATCTGAAGCCAAAGCGGTGGACTTTAAAAAGTCCTAAACCACAATGTCCATACCCAAAGTATGAACAAAGCCAACTCTAGTATAAACCATTTGCATATTAAAGTACTGTAATTAACTGACTCACCTGCTCAGAACCGTTTCATTCTGTAGTTGGCTCGGGACACTGGAGAGACCATCATGGACCTCACTTGATATTCTGTGGAAATATTTGTTGCATTCTAGTTTGATTCACAGGGGCATTTGTTGTTTCCTTTTTAGAAACATTTTTACAGAACTTCAAGGTATTAATTTTGATCAAAGTTTGCACTTTGAATATGTGTAAAAAAAACGTATGTTACAATGTAATTATCTTGATTTGTACTGTTTATGTGAAGTAAAATAGTTGTTTGTGGTCAGTCAACCTAAAGGTATAAAAAAAGGGAAAAGGAATTAAATTCATCAGAATTTTCTGTTTCTGCCATTTCTAGATATTCCTCCTTGACTCATGCTCAGCAGCAGCGATATATCGAACTCTGGCAGAAGCATGGACTCCGGCAATCCAACCAGTCACGTTACACGACATCTCCTGAACTTATAGCAGAGAAACAACAACTAAGGGTAAGGTTTCCCTGTCCCACCGCCACCTCTTCAAAATCTCTAATGACCATCGTTCAATAATCCCCAAGTGCATCAGACCTGGAATATCAACCTAGAGAGGTCAAAGCCATTTTCGTTAAATTGCAAAGGGCACTTTCATTAGAAAATCTTTAAGTTGACAGGAATCTTTTGAACCCTTCCCATCTTACACATGATTTCTAAAATCCATGTCTCGCTCTTCCAAAACCAGCCATCATTTTCAAACCTCCTTTGTCTTTTTGGGTCAGACATAATGCTGTTGCATTGTAGTATTACAACTGAATGAGTACTAGTACTCAACAGATAATTAAAAAACAGCAAACTGTATTTTTCTTTCCTTGTTTTCTCTTAGAAGTTACAGATTATGGTTCACAAGGAACAACAAGATTTTATGAAATATGCAGAACGAGTTGCAAGACTCAACCCTAAGGATTATGAGCAGCTGTCCCCACTGGCCATGCAGTTTATCCAGGTACAGTAGCTTTAGCTGATGTGTCATGTTACTTTAACACATGATTACGGGTGCCATAAGGGCTGACCGATAGCAAAAATAATATGAACCATAAGAAGGTAACAGAAACGTTAGCAGAACTTCAACTAGGCGTTATCAGGAGCTTATATATTTGTAGTTCTTGGCTGGTGCTTTTAGAGCAAGACGTAGAAGACTAATAGAAATTATATAGGGGATCGGTAGCTAGAGATGGGTAAGGTTTGGTCGCTGACATGGTGGTCAGTTGAGGAAATGGTTGGAGAAGGATAAAGGAACCATGGGAATGGAATGTGTGGTCTTAGTGGTCAGAGAATGAGGAATGTGCAGGACTAAGCCATGGGGGTGATGATAAGATTATGGGGGAAGGGGAGGGGCTAAAGTAGTTTTATCTGGGGACTCCTAACACATTGTTTGGAGCTATAATCCAATCTACATTACTACTATTTTAGGGTCTAAACTTGGGCTGGAACCAGAGCATTGTTAATTGTAAATTTTTGAAAAGTTGTTGGATTGTTTTCTTATTTTTTAGAAGCAATGGCAATCTCAAGAGACGAGAGTGAAGAATCTTCCACAACTTTACAGTTTACATCAGACTGTTGGTATCGTCTCATCTAACGTCTTCCCAACAGATCCTGTTCTTACATTTATATCCCCTCTCTTAGTCTTGGTAAGACATTCCTCTGAGTCAATGATGTTCTTATTTCGCAAGACATTCCTTTGTCAAAACTTAAGCCAATTGTTGTTATTCATCGTTGTCACATTTTAGCATATCTTGTTCAATAATGGTCCTTTTAAAATCAAGATTTGTTTGTGCCTTGAAGACTCTTTTAGAATCCTTGCATTAAATGTAATAGATTTAAGTGATGGTTGAAGCTTTGCATGGTGTGGAAACTGAAAAGTTCCTATAACTAGTAAAATTGCGGGTACAACAATTTGTGTAATTCTCTTTTTGGAGGAGTGTTGGCTTTGAAAAAAGCCGTTGTGGTCTCAACGTTTCAAACAATTTACTCTGTTCGTCTTCAGGATAATTATCTTCTGAAGATGAGCAGAGTATACTGTTCAAAATTTCAAGACCACCACGGCATCAGGAGAATGAATCATTGAGACCACATCGGCTCTGTTCAGAACCAACACTCTTCCCAAAATAGATCTTCACATGGTTGTACCGCAAGTTTACAAGTTTGAGTTGCTTCTTAATTATAGGTTTTTTTCTAAAGAATTATTTTTGATGTTTGATTAAACAGGGAGAACCAAGGAGTGTGGATGAGTCGACCATTAATGGAAAACTTCATCAGAATGTTACAACAGCTTTCCAGATACAGAGTCAAATCAAACCAGCAGCTGCAAGAAAAACTGATACTAAATCTAAGGTATGGTTTTATGTCTTAGAAGTAAATGTTTAAGACATTAATTGAACAGTTTCTAAAAACTGTTTTGTTCACTGTAACCTAGTGATAGTCAGGCATGATGCTTCATTTTTGAATCGGCGGCGTCAAGGCAATTTCTCCTTGGTAAAGGGCACCTCTACCAGGAAATTGTAAATTTATATAGGAATATTTCAAGGGGCACCAAGGCAATGATCAGGGACAACGGAGGCAATGGCCTCTGTTGCCTCCTTGAAGTATCAGGCCCTTCAAGATACCTTGTTGTAGTTTTCCATCTAAGATGTTTCCCACAGTCACACCTACACACCAAGGTTGATTGTATAACTGTTTAGGATGACATTTGTTCTTTAAAATTTAACTTGTTTAATCTGAAGGAGCTGATTGATGATGAAAATGCAGTGAAGTTAGCTTCGAAATATCAAGCAAATGTCGTCATAGCATCTGCATCGCTGGCAACTCTTGTTGATAACCACGCCCCAGACTTTGAGAAGAATTGGCAGATTCCTGTTCATGTTAAATCAACCCAACTAACAGACTCAGAAATTTCCATCAAGACTGTTTACATCAGTGATCCCCTCACAAACCCATACTTCCCCCATGAAGCTAGTAAAACATTCCACTCAGCAGCCCTATGTAAACACCTGACTGCTGAGAGTTCTTTGGGTAACCTTGTCTGCGAGTGTGACGATGAGGTGTCAAATGAATGTCAGAAATTTCTGGAAGTTTCCAACACGTATTTTGACAGTTTGGAGCTTGATTTGAGCAATCTTGAGACATTTGGGTCAGCTGCTTGTAAATCGGACAACAAAACTCTTAAAAAAACCAAAGTAAGTCTACAACCTGGACATCAAGGAACATCCACAGAATGTGATGAAAAGATGCAACGTCTTGATAATGCAAGTAAAGAGGAGCACCAGACTGCTGTGGTTACCAGTTTTGTTAGGATTGAGAATCAGACAACAGTGGACAAGAAGACTCAAGAGAACTTGGATGATAAAAATATCAACTTATCAATTCTCCCGCATTCTCAAGTACCCAATGGTAATCAACCACAGGAATTTAACAAAACACCCTCTGAAATTATCACTTTAGGTGGTAGTCAAACTTATGACAAAATGGGAATGCCAATGACGTCTTCTTCTTCTTCTGATAGCGATATGAATGCACAGGAGTCGCCAGAATGTAAAGGAGAGCAATCCAGCCATATGTCTTCAAATCTTGAGACATCTTGCCAGCGCAGTATGATGTTAGGCAGATCATCAGACAGCTCAATACAACCCAGGCAGGAAATCTCAAACATAAACCAGTCAAGTTTCAATGTGGAGAGAAATGCATTTGCAATAGAGAGTGAATGTAGTGAAGGAGACTTAGTGATTGCTTTGAGCTCAGACTTTGAATCACCTCAGAGAAGGATATCTCAAGATAAATTGTCATCATCCAGCACATCAACACAAAAGCAAAGTGCTGTTGATAATACTCCACAAGAAAAAATAAAGTTGGACTCTGCTCAAGAGAGCCAGCAGAGTGCATCAGAACAAACTGCAAATAGGTCAAGAAAACGGCACGCAAGTAGTGAGTGGACAACAGATTCAGAACCCACACCGAGAAGGAGCTGTCGCCTCAAGAAGCTTCATCAATCAGAGAGTGTAAATAAAGAATCAGCAGCATCACTCAATCAGTCAGAGGATAGCACTTGTTCATCAATAAGGAACAGGTTGGACAGAAAACCAAATTCTAAGACAGAGTCTTCTCTCACATCTAAGAAAGATGCTCTCATACCAGACTCTCCCCTCTCGCCCCCACCCAGTGAGAGAGGGGTTGATCATTGTTCTTTATCCCCATCATCTCAAGCCAGGGGTGCAACTTTGGTTCCTGAGTCACCCATGTCTCCTCCCTTTGAGGATCAAAGAGGAAAAACACTTGTCTTATCTTGCCCGTCCGATCCTGAAACATCACCACTTTCCCCCGATCCCAACCACAAGGAAGCAACTGAGACTCCCAAGTTGGACTTCAAAATAAGCAACACATCATCTGTAGAAAATCTCACACTGTGTAAGAGATATAATCTAAGATCAAAGACTGTGATGATTGAGAGCAAGGAAGCAGTGATTCCTGATGTATCAAAAGCTGGTGATAATCAAAATCAAAGCTATACCATCAGCAGTAATACTGATCATGCTCCAAATATTTCATCGGACCTTAACACTGTGAAGATTAACATTCCAGACAACTTCACTGCTGTCCAAGAAGAACCAACGCCTATTGTTAAAAATGAAAACTCCACCAAAGTTTCTGAAAGGGCTTCCGTACCAACTACTCAACATCATGGAACTAAAACTCTAAAGAAGAAGCTACCTGTTAAAACTCACACTAAGCAGAATAAACCAACTGGAGAGGAGTCTACAATGGACTCAATACTCAAACTCCAGGAGAAGCTACACAGTAGCAAGATGGAAAACCAGTCTCCACCCAAGCCGCTAATAACTCTCCCGTGTGTGCAAGGTCAGAGTGACATTTGTGTTGAGAATCCCTCCATTTACAGGAATGAAATGGATGGAAGAGTTGATTACACCTTGTGGAGATTTGGAAGACTCAACATTTTAGTGAGGAGTAGCGTTGATGCGGTCAGTGCGACTTCTGGAGTTACAAATCTCAACAAGGTGAGGAAGTTCTCATGTAAAGACAAACTCTAGACAAAAAATGTAATCAATACTTGGACCATAATTATCCATCACTGTTTCAGTGAAGTCAGGGGCCAGTTTCATAGAGCTGCTTAAGCAGAAAATACTGCTTAACAATTTGCTGCTTAGCAAAAAGGAGCAGGATACCAGTCACAAATTGAACATGTGACACAATATTTTGACTGGTAACCTTATTCTGGTTAGCAATTTTTGTTTATACTTGGCTACTTTCTATGCTTAAGCAGCTCTATGAGATTGGACACTAACTTTGAAGAATTGGTGCGGCTACTTCCAATCTGTGTGTGTGCGGAATCATGCAGACATGTGAATGCAAAACTTTCAGACCCCCAAACGGTCCTGCTTGCCTGCCAACCCTTGCTGATTAATTGACTCTCCTCGGACCTGCAAGTCTAGATGATTAGTGGTGACCACATGAATGAACGAACAAACTGTTTTATGTTGGAAAAAATATTACCAAACTTCTGTGAACAAAAACGTCTTAAAAACTTTTTTTTTTTTTCAGGGTCAGGTGACAAGCATCCTTCCAAAGATGGAGTTTCAGCCTCACTTTGGTTTTGAGCAAATAAGTGTAAGTGAACTCACCAAGCTGTGGATTAACCTGCTGCTACAACCAGGGTCAAAGGTCATTCAAGGTACAAAGATTGATTTTTAACTCTTCAGTGGAATTTATTTTATATTGATACTGAGTTGTGAAACATTTTGTTCTCTACATATTCAATAAATAAAAACAATTATATACAGATGTTATAATATTTGGTAATCAGTGTTTGTGTTGCTCCTATCTGTAGGTCGTATAAACGCTTTGACCTCTGACCTTATTCTGCTGGAACACTTTGACATGAACAGTTCCATTTGGGAACAGCCATCTTTCCAGTAAGTAGAGACTTTTCGAGAAAGATTTTGCACTTGATTGTGAGTTGGCAAAGATTGTGAGTTCAAGTCCCACCCAGGTAATATGTGTGTGGATTTGTTCACAGGAATAAAAAAAATACTGAGTATACAATGCTTTTACTTGTCAGTGTTTGGGTAAAACCAAATAACATTCTTTATCCCTGATGCAAATTTAAGATCTAAAAAGTAATTTATCTGATTTTCACTACAGGCCGTCTCAGTGCATGAAAATGATATCACAAGTACTGGACAAACTTACAAGGTAAAAATAACAATATTATTTATTCCTCACTTTCCCCACAGTCAACTTCTTAAAAGAATTGTTTTTTACTTGCAAGAACAAATTAAATGGTCCTGTGTACAGTTGTAAGTATTCTTTTTTGGACAGATATATTAAATTATATTATGAATGCAATAAAGAAAACACAATTGACCAACGACAGGGGTCAAAGATGTTAATAATCTGCCCAATCACAATGACATATTTTCAGTCTTTTTTTCTTCTTTTCTTTCAGTTTGTCGGAGGGTCACTACTTACTATGTCATTCTGCTGGTGATATGCATGTCTGTATATTGCAATCAACAACTACGACCGGAAAAGCAAGGTAATTCAAACAGTTTAAAATATACTGGTAACTATCTGGTCATTTAGCTTTTAGGTTGAAAGTTATAAATCAGGTTTTTTGTATAAATTACTAATTATCTACTTT
Organism: Evasterias troschelii; assembly: GCA_032357145.1. Lineage (NCBI taxonomy): Eukaryota > Metazoa > Echinodermata > Asteroidea > Forcipulatida > Asteriidae > Evasterias > Evasterias troschelii. The sequence continues at coordinate 592,606 of JAUELU010000025.1, forward strand.
GACTTAATGATAATAAGAAAAGCAAAAGTAAATAATTGAATCTGTTTAAATTATTTCTACTTTCAATTCCCCAGGTCACCCTATGATTTACACAAAGCACATGTCAATAACCCAATGATGCAACCTTGCCAGCCTCCTCTGTTGCCATGGTTACCACTTGACACAAATTTGATACTACCGAGTCAGATGGCAGCAGGTCGTATCCCAGCAACATTTCCTCCTAAGAATATTGCTAAAAATGTAAAAGGTAAATTTAAGGTGATAATTTTTCTCCATATTTTGTTAAAGTGCATTTCTCTGATTAGTGTAACTTAAATTTATTATTTAAAGGTATCATACAGGATTGGTACAGATTTAAAAAACACCATTGTTTAATTTTAGTCTGAAAGCTCACTAATTATGAAGTCCATTTTTTTCTGTGAAATATTTCCCTCGTTAATGAAGTCACTTTTGTGAAAACCTTTAAAAAGGACGCTATTTAGTTGGTACATTCAAAATTAAGGACAATGTGTTTGCATGCTGAAAATTGTGCATGATTTTCCTCTATTTTCTCCTGACTTACACAACGGATCGAGCCCAAATTTCACATGTTTTTTCTTCTTTCATGTATACGGTCAATCAAACAAAACATAAACACTGTCTGCGACTCTTTTGTCAGATCTAGCAATCCTGTATAACACCTTTAAGGACAACAATTAACTATCGATTGACCTGCCTCTGAAGCAATTAATTTGTCTTTCTCTTCAGGTGATGTTGCCATTGCAACCAAGAAAAAGAAAAAGAAGAAAAGGAAAGGAGGCAAGAAATAAAGGTAGAGCGGTAACAGCCAAAAGGAAGCTGTATTCCTTGTTACAATTTCCTTAATCACTAAAAAACAATTTCAAGCTTTACCCGAACCGAAAACCCTACTTTATATTATTTATTTACAACACAATTACATTTGATCCAAATATGGATAAATTATTCAAAGCCAAACCATTTAAGTGCATTGAGCTAGTTTCCTAGTTACTGCTGGTTTTAAGAGCTCATTTTGTATACTACAAAGTTATATACAAATAACTAAATACAAAATGTGAAGCAAAGGTGACTCACTTAAGGAGACGGGATAAAAAGAAAAATATGGTCACAAGCAAAGCAAAACAAGAAAACTTGATTAAAAGGAGATTAAAAACATTAATGAGCAAAAATCATAATGAATGTAATTCTTAATATCTCCCTGATTTCACAAAATCTCCCTGATTTCAAGATGCCAATGTTGGCAGCTCTTCATTGTTGTTTTTAAGAAGAGTGAAGGCCAAATTATACGGAACACATTTCACATCAAACTTAATTTCCCGTACTTATAATCGGTCATGTTCTGTTTGTCTCAGTTAAATTTTGATGTCATGCTCTGTATGTGAATGCACTTTCCTAAACGATAAAAGGCATTAACTTGATTTTATGTAAATGGGAAAATTTCAAAATTTTGTAAATGAAGTGTGTGAATTGTTAAATTCATAGAGGTAAGAATGATCAAATTTTGACAATTGATTCTCACTTTTTACCTACCTCCTCACCACAACAAACACAACAATTATATTGCAAATGCTGAAAATTTTGAGAAATAAAAGGCTTTTTCTTCAATTTGTTATTCTTTGAGAAAAGATGATTCTCCTCAAAAGAGTTTGTTTATAAAATTTCAAACAGTGCCTCCTGGTATCTCAGAATGATGTTGAAAATATTAAACATTCAGGCGCTATGCTTTGCGACTTAAAGGAGTCCTAGTTTAAATTATAAGTTACACATCCTTCAGTCGCAGTAACAAACTCATCAGCATCACCCTGGGAGATGGTTGCATTGTTGAGTTGACATACCTTCCCTGACAAGTTGAAAGAGAAACAGTTGGGATCCTTAAAACAGGCAAAGTAGCATTGAACAGGGTGCAGAAGTGGGATTTGTCGATAGGCATGGTTGAGCAGGCATCTAGGCGTGGTCACAGCATCATCTTGGTCGACAATGATCAGGCTGCGAAGAGGTGTAGAATTTCTCGTACAAATGAATCGTTTGTCAGAAGAGCAGCTGGTTTCGAATAGCTTAAGAGAAACCAAACTCATGGTGTAACAAATGTCAGTATTATTTATGTCAAGTTCGTTTAAAGTTGCTTGCGACGAGCAAACGTCTCCGTTAAGCTCGTTGCAGCCGAGCCAGACTTGACCAGAAACACCGCTAGAAGCAACAGATGAAAATTCATTTACAAATGCTTCCTGTAAAAACTCTTTCTCCAGTTTGGATGTTGGTACGATCAAATTTCCATCGCCAAGATCCTGGCACAATTCATAAGCAGATAGGAAGGTGTTTCTGTTAGCACTGCCAACCTTGTAGCAAGAACCACTAAAGTACCGCCATCCTTGTTGACAGGAATGGTTGTCGGCAATGATTGCAAGTGATGTCACCATCAGAACAAAAGGGATGGTTATTAAATGCATCGTCGAAATCCACTCGTCATCAGGTATTGAGCTAATTTTGTTATAGTGGATGCACGTCTTTCCTCAAAAAGATTGAGCGGCAGTTCTTTTATAGTGGACTTACCTCCTCCCTTGAAGAGATCGAGCGACGGTTCAGTTATTGTGGACTGGACGCACCTCTTTCCTCGAAGAGAGCGAGCGGCAGTTCTTTTACAGTGGACGTACCTCCTCCCTTGAAGAGATCGAGCGACGGTTCAGTTATAGTGGACTGGACGCACCTCTTTCCTTGAAGAGAGCGAGCATCAGTTCTTTTTCAGCGGACAGAGCCTACCTCATCCCTTGAAGAGATTGAGCGACGTTTTAGTTATAGTGGACTGGACGCACCTCTTTCCTTGAAGAGAGCGAGCGGCAGTTCTTTTATAGTGTCCTCCTCTTGAAGAGATCAAGCGGTGGTGCATCTTGTGGGTGCGTTCTGGAGGAATTCAACCAATCACTTGAGTGTTAGCTACTCAACCCCGCCCGCCTTATACCTAAAACGAGTATGGTATCCCAACTGTGTAATGCGCATTATCATTAACTGCACGAGACAATTCTACAATGCGATAACGTCTGAAAGCTTTTAAAAACTTGCTAAGTTTTTTTATCCACTTTGCGATGGAGCCCTCTTAATGATTATAATCTTTAAAAATCCTGTCCTTAATGATAATTATTTTGTGTTAAGGATACCGTAAACTTGACCTCTCTCAATAAGATACATGTAATAAAGGAGGCAAAGTGCAGAGTAATTTGCTGGTCGTTTAGCTAGTAACAGAGTCATTACCCAGTGCAATCGATTTGCAATTTTCATAATAGACACCCTTCGCAACCCACCATTTTGTAACTTTTAACATTCAAATTTCGTGTTATAATAAGCTGTTTTGCCTAATAAAAGTTGGTAGGTACGTTAGTGAAAAGTGATCTGACATCAAAACTCACTAGTATATCAGAATGATGGCTGTAATTGAATTCCCTTAAGAGTATCGATAAACCCTGCTGAATTGGGTACATGGTGAGCCGTTTTTCCCACAAGTAGGTGTAAAAGCTAAGTCAAGTGTTGTGCAAGGTTGTAGGTAGCTGAACCTCGAGAGGAGACAATCGGACGGAGAGGTTTGTCTGGTTTGTGGATCTTCGGTTGGCCAAAGAATCTTGGGCACTTAGAGGCAGAAGGCCTGAGATGTCTGTAAAGCGGAGTGGGTATGGCAGTGCTACGGTTCAGAGAGAGGAGCTTGGTAACCAGCTTCCTTTCTACTGATTGGATCGGGTTCTTCTTTAGGCGGACATAGGTATCTGTGTCAAGGATACTTTGAATTTGTTTATCATATTCGTTACGGTCCATTACCACGGTATCATTACCCTTGTCAGCCAGCAGGATGTGTATAGAAAGATCCCTGCGTATTGACAGCCTGGAATTCTTGCCTTAATAGATTGGATTTCAGAGGTTTTCTGGACTTCATGAATCTGAATTCGGATATCGTCTGCCTTTTGTTTATCGAGCTTACGGATCGAGGGTTCGATTGCCTGAACTACCCCGACTGGTATCTTGTTCGGGGTAGTGGCAAAATTCATACCCAAGGATAAGACATTCGACTCCCGAGTCAGATAACTGGCGTTGACTCCGAGTCAGATAACTGGCGTTGACTGAGGTTTACAACTGATTTTCGTTTCATTCCTTCAATAATAATACTTCCCTTTTCTTCTCTTACCCTTGCTATTAGGGCTTAATCGTGCCCTCTTGTTATCGATAGATTTGAGGCGCTGGGATTATGGATTAAGTTCTTCCGTGTAATGGTATTTGTATATGAAACATACGATGGAGCCCTCTTAATGATTATAATCTTTAAAAATCATCCTGTCCTTAATGATAATTATTTTGTGTAAGTCTACCTTAAATGGCGGCACGCAGGCGATCAAACTTGACCTCTTTCGATAAGATAGTCATGTAATAAAGGAGGCAAAGTACAAGAGTAATTAACCGTGAACCTGCTCCACGGTCATAGCTAGAAGCAGAGTCATTACCCAGTGCAATCGATTTGCAATTTCCATAATAGACTCTTTTCGCAACCCACCATTTTGTAACTTTTAACATTCAATTTTTCTTGTAAATAAGTTGTTTTGCTCATTTAAAAATTTAAATAAAATTATTGCTGGAATAAAAAAACAATTTACATCACGCTGATTGTCAGATTGCAAATTACTATATTAAACAATGACACATTTAAAACTCCATCAAGTTATACAAATTTACCATTGTTTGCAGGAGAAGGATCCCTCCACAGCGTCTCGTTGGACGCACTATTCGAACAAACAACCTTTGACAAATTCATCAATATTGATGGCCAATTGGCCATAAAGAAAGACTAAACCTTGTAAATTGTTATTGACGTTCCTATAAGTGCATACTTCAATATTGGCAGGCAATGAAAACAAGGAAATGCATTTGCGATCGACGATAGTAAAGTTCAGTCGTAGAGCGATTCTAGTAGGGGTGAATATCCAATGTGTCTTCTGATTCAAAAACAAAAACTTTGTTTCGTTGCCATCGATTATTACAAATTTGAAGGTTTTATTATGTATACCATGGAGGTAGGAGCTTAGCCTTTCGTCAAGGCCTCACATGGCTTGTCGACAGCCGTGTTTGTGTGAATGTTAAGCAAGCGTCTGGAACCGGAGACCAGGAATTTCTAAATTTTTTCTTTTTTTCTGTTTTTTTGCTCCACGAATGGGGTAAAAGCACTTTACTAATTTAGAACAACTTATGAATAACTTATGTTTGAAACTGAATGAATAATTCAACAGAAACTCTGTAGCGTCAACGCCTCGTCGTTTCGTCCCTCACGCTATATTTATAGAAGCATGAATTCAAGTACAATATTATCCTTATTTCCCTAGCTCGGAATATGTTTGGTCAATGACAAATGGCACTTTACAAATTGTGTATTTATTTCATTATTATTGTGTTTAATTAAACTTTTTCTGGTCAGTAATAAATTAAGTGCATAAAGATGATAAACCATTTCATGTTGTTAAATTAAAATACAAAAAATCAAGAAACTAAATTAGCACTCAATGAAAGAAAATTAAATAGTTTTTGAAAACTGATTGATAGAAAGCTGTCAATCTTACTCTAATTAACCAATCAGAGCATATAATATACATAAACACAGTCCCATAACACTAATAACATTTGAAATCATTTTGTAAACAAAAACATAAATGCTTTTTGGCAAAAATATTTACACAAACTTTGCTTCAAAATTGCTCAATGTTACTTACAAAACTTTAACATGAAAACAAACCATACATGAATATACATACATTGTGTTACAAATTTTAGAACTATTACAAACAAACCCATGTATATTCCTCACTATTTCTTAGAATAAAAGTGATATTCAATTGACTGATTTTCTGGGGACAACAATAATTTTTGTAATTTACCAGAACTTTTCCCCTTGGATGACTGGCTGCACAGCATTTGTTTTTTCCCCCCCCAAGTCAATAAAATAATATTTGAAATAACATTTTTACAAAATAAATCTGTAAAAATAAAGAAATATAAACTTTACAAATTATATTGCAATTTTTTTGCAAAGAAGTTCCAATCAGAAAAAATTGCTACAGAGTCTCAATTACCAAGCCAAAAATAACATAGTACCAGTTACAGAATATACATTATATGGCATTTTGGTTGGTAACCCATCTGTGGTAAGCCAAATCTTTTTTATGCTAAGTAATTTGATGAGCTTGGGGACTCTCTGGATATTGTAACATAGAGAGTGGTTAGTGGTCAAAATGAGCCGATGAACAGTGGCATGATGTCTTGTATTTAATGCTGATAACATGATGTAACATCAAGAGTAATTGTAACAGGTGGCACTGGACTGACAGGTGGAATTTAATGCTATATCAAGACATGTCTAAGCGATGCTGTGAGTTGTAACATTACTTCATGAACACCAGCTGGTAAGCAAAGCAATAAGGGAAATTATGCTTAATCAAACCATTTCTCTATGATCCAACAACCACTTGTCCACTCCTATCCTGTCTTGATTGATACTGCACACACCGCTCTCGGGGGTCACATGGGCAGGGTTGGTTGTGCACATGATGACAAATTAAAGAATCAAATTTACCAAAATAAGAGATTGGTTTTGGGTCTCGGGGGTCACATGGGCAGGGTCGGTTGTGCACATGATGACAAATTAAAGAATCAAATTTACCAAAATAAGAGATTGGTTTTGGGTCTCGGGGGTCACATGGGCAGGGTCGGTTGTGCACATGATGACAAATTAAAGAATCAAATTTACCAAAATAAGAGATTGGTTTTGGGTCATATAATGAGTTAAACAAAGTGGTTGTTGGAGTTGTTGGATTCAACATCTTAGCCCGTATTATAACACATTAAATGCTCCTTGGGATATAGCTCCCTGTGATAAGTAATGGACAAGTAACACGACCAGTTTCAAACACCTGGGATGAAATGCTATGAGGTCCAATGTTAAGGTTTTAATATGAAAAGATCCTTGTACAATTTGTTGTAATCCAAGGTAGGCTCATCGCTTGGTTTTTCAGCGTAGTGCTAATTTATATGCAAAATGCTTACCGTAAGCAAAGAATCGGCCCATGCAGAAACAGGGAATTCCGCGCTTACTTCAAGCGTATTTCATGGGTTAGCATAGAATTTCTGCTTGTGCGCTGGCGTAGTCCACGTTACTAGGCATTTTCTCTTACACAGCTAGCGCAGAAATTCTGCGCTTGCTCTGTAAGCGGAGAATTGTGATCGCAAGCGAAGAATTCGGCATGAAATTGGGCCAAGATCATTTGGTGCCACTGGGATTAAAACTCTCCAGGAATGTTTATTTTGTATTATTTTATTTCCAGGGAATTTGCTGTTTAGTCAAAAATGGCTCATTATTGTAACAATAATATGCTGAGGGGTCACTGTACCATGTCCCTGCAGCCGCTCTGGACAGTCTAGGCCCCTTATCCCGCCATTCATGGACTATTAAAGGCTACACTGAGACCAACTTCACTTTACAATACATTATTACCAACACATTATTACCACAGTTTTCATATGAAAAGCAATCGACAAATATTATATTGTACCAGCTTACACAATAAAAAACTATTAATAAACTATCGTAGTAATGCATATCGTTTTATTATGATTTCTTAACATTTTTATTTGTGAATATATGACAAAGAGTAACCAGACACTCAGTGGGGTAGTTCAGTGCCGGGCAATTTAAACACCTAACTACTCCAACAGATCATCAAGTTTTATAATTTACAGGATCCAGTTTGAAATAAAATGAAAGATCACCACAGACCTTTCCATTGCAAAGTCACCGCCATAGTTTTTGCCTTCCAAGGTTGGAAAACTATGGGAAGCCATAAACGCAAAGTAAAAACAGATAGCCACAGTTTGTAACAATCAAACACAAACAATCAAAAATAGTGTCAAATTTGTTGGAAAAAAGCAAACATGAGATGTATTTTGTTGTTGAAAGTTTGCAGAAATGTTGAAACGGTTACAAGATCTGTTAAGACGATTGAATGTTTTGCTAGCATTTGGCCTTCCATGCCAACCAGTGAGGTTTGTTTATCAATAGAAAAGTCTTAAACAATATAGTTAAAATGCTATCAAATGAGCCTGTGTCTGGAAGTTCATGAGTTAAGGAGGGTCAGGGTTGAAAGGTTAAGAGATTGATAATGACTGTGTAAACCATGCTGACCCAAAAATGGTTATAATGAACAAAATAAATTTTCAATTACTTTATGTTGATGGTTAAAAGGAAAAAAAATGTTTTAATTACTTTACGTTGACTGTCAATCCTATCCTTCATTCCAAGATGGCGGACTGATATAGATAAAAGGATTTCATCCAATCAGCAGCGAGTTTCCCAAAATACCAGACGCCATTTTCTCCTGTAATGTACATATTATGTTGAGTAGGGTTATCAAATTAACACATTCCAAATTTGCAAACACAAAAGTTTGAAAAGAAAAAGCATATTTTTTGTTTCAATTTTGCTGCAACTTTTAAGTCACAACATGAAATTCTTCACTTGTAGAATCGTCATCACATGTGAACTTATACAACAGTTTACTGTCATGGAACCGGGACTGATCATGATCTTTGTCAACGACTGTAATAATCTGACCAATCAGGAGCCTTTTGCTGTAAGAAATAGCGCCATCTCTGTCTGTTGCTAAGCCAACTTCAACTAACCAATCAACAAGGTCTAATCCATGGAACACTTCATGGTGGTGAGCTTGTCCACCAATTCTAAAGAAGAAGGAATAAAGAATGTTGATCTTAATTCATGAAATACTGCATTTATTTCATCACATATCTAACAGCAAATAAAAGGAAGAAAAGAAGACAATAAAGAAATGTTCAGTTTTAGATGTGGGAGGAAGACCCAAATGAGAAAAAAACTCAGGTTGGCTCAGTGGTCTCTTTCACTACCTTTCACCTCTGTGGACCTCGGTTCTAAACCCTGAGAAATTACACGCTTGAATTTACTCCTGGTTTAAGAACTACATTCTTACCTGACATCTTTAAGAATGTCTTTCTTGCATGCCTCAATGTGATGTTGAGTGAACTGCTGAATGGTGTGAACTGTCTGAGAGTCCAGCTCATCATCAGAGGATGATGGCGATCTTTTCTTTCTACACAACACTCGTTTCAACCTGTAATACAAGCAATCCAATCTTCAATGTACATCATGTTAATTCAAAAATAAGACTTGAAGGCTTGCACGGTGGAAGGATAATAAACTTAAGAAAATTTGTGGTGACACCATGTACCATTTTGATGGATCTCTTTTGAGTGATGGTGGTTCTGAGAAGAACCAGAGGGCAGTACAGTCTCAAGACGACAGAAAAGTGTTTACTGTTTGAAACTTTATTTGTATATATCTACATTTGTATATGATTAAAACAATGGAACAGTTCAGAAAACTAAAGGTATACTTTGACAGTAAAGTTATGTGTTTTCATTGTCAGGATTTCTTGAGCATTTATAAAGGATATGTGAGCCCTATAAATGTACTTTATTATTATATTATGTTTAAAAATGTTAAGAGCGCAAGAAAACAAAATCAGAAACTGAAAAGTGCTCACAAAAACACAAACCACAGAGCCTGCTCTAATGTTGTAAACAACCTCTTTACACTCCTACAATTTCCATTAGCCATTAGCCCAAACAGCGCCCTCACCGAGATCAAAGGAAGACCTTTCATTGGCTGAGAGTGGTGCCTGCAGCTGATTTCACTAAACTTTACGCAAATGCCTAATAAGTCTACTTGCGCAAGACTTATTGCGTTAGTGGTGCACAACTTACGCAATAAATGTTGTGCAAGTGGACTTACGTAGTTGCGCAAAGTTTTGTGGCTGTACACGCTTGCACATTCCCATTCTTCAACCTCAGCAATAGCGGCCGATACAAGGGGTCCACATACAAAGCGCAGAACCATGCACTTTCACCATAGGCTTCTTATACACAATGAGCAACTAAACAATAATCTGTCATAACACACTTAAAGCTAACATAAATTTAACACAAGATACATTGGGCTTTGAAGAAACAGTCAATCAACCATAGTAACAAAATACACCAAAGGATAACTTGAACAGCATAACCACTTACTTTCTCAAAATGTAAAAACATGGGCCCAATTTCATACAGCTGCTTAGACAAGTTCCTGCTTAGCAGGAATTAGCATGATACCAATCACAAATGGTACACATGACAAGGTAGATTGGTTGGTAACCTTATTCTGGTAGTTTTTTTGTTGTGAAATTGGACCCTGGTTACTACATGTACCTTACGAGACAGCAACAGTGAAACAAAGATTTGTGATGCAAACAATCAGCTGTTGCCAAGTTGTGGCCAGAAAAGTTCACTTTGCTAATAATTTGAAGCAGGAACTTGGCTTTAAACACATTTCAAAAACCGTTGTGTGTTGATTTATATCCATGCATCAAGAGAGGTAAGTATTATAATACCTTGCATTTGTTGATATATATATGAGTAAGCATTGACACATGATACTGAAGAAATGTAAGAAGAAAAAATGTCATTAAAACTCAGTGAGTAAAACAAAGTTAAGGTGTTAGTTTGAATTGTTTGTTATTAGTCAAGAATCAATGAAGGCAATGAAGGCAACAAAGTTTTCCAGATACGACTATTGAAGGATTAAAACAAAAAATCTGATCTTAATCCTTCCCAATATAATGCCTCAAAATGCAAGAAACCTACTATAACTCTCCCACTGTTTGACCATTAAATGTCATCCAATGTGGTTTTGAATGATAGAAAAAAGTATGCCAGCCTGCAATATATCATGTGGTGAACAATCAATGCCCTACTGTCCGACTATACATCATGTACTGTGGTTCTGATTGTTGGATAAACTGTCAGCTTGCAATGTGATTACAGTAACCACCAGGTACAACCTGTGCAGTTGAATTGTTTCAAATCGTTAGTAACTTCATAGAGCAAGGTCCTTTTTCTATGGTCACTTCACTGAAAAATGTTTACCAATACAAGAGTAGGAGGGTTATAAATACATCTACAACCTCAACTTGATAATCAAAAACAGAATGTTAAGAAGTCTTCGGCTTAAAGAATCTTGATGGATTTACTGAAGGAAATCAACTTACGCATTGAAGAATGGGATGATGACATTCCGAGTGTCGAAACCGAATACAGCGAGGGTGAAGAACCCTTGGCAGTATGCCAAAACAGTGTCCAGAAACTCCAACATTAAATACAGCGAGTTTTGCGTCTCTCTCGTAACTTTCCATACACACAACGAAAACCCCTGGAAATACAGCAGGGTGTTTAAAATATTGAACTTGAGGATAATAACACCCTTCAATGCCCTTAGCAACAGTCTTAGTTGTAGCCACAGTCGCCAAATATGGTTTATGGCAGATAAGATCCTTTAATCCCCAGCCATGTTGTCCCTAGCATCGATTGACTCATGTTGCTTTGTAAGAGAGGAGGGTGTTAAGACACTAAACAGAAGAGCCTTAGTACTCACAATCATCATTGACAGCAGTAGAAACAACAGCAGCAGAATATGTCTACTAAGTTGATGTGAAGCTGCTACATCATATGGATCTCCAGCCTCTGATGTCTGTAATGTCTTAAGATAATGCTGGTTAGTACGACGTCTGCAGATGTCTCGTTGACTGGAAGAGCAATTTGCTGTAACTGTACAAGTCTGGTAGACGGTCCGCATGTCTTCAATATCTGCATTGCCATTTTCTTGGATTAAAAAGAGTAAATAACTTTGATTCGGGGATGAAATTGGATTAATGTGAACATTCCTAAAAAATGGCGTACCGTTCTGCGTTTTAATAATTCTAGACCCAGAACTTCTTAGATATTTCAATTTAGGAGGTTTTGACACAATGTGGACTATTTCTTTCTCCCTTTGGTGACTAAATTACTTCTTTCAAGAAAATTTGAAGGCTGAAGGAGGTTTGAAAAAATCTGTTGTGGGTCATTCAATAGAGAGTAAGTAAATAGGCTCTAAAGCAAAATATTGTATAATTGGGAAGGCCAACATGCTTAGAATATCTGCTAAGCACAATTGTTTTGGTAAGCATTTCTGTGAAACAA
>JAUELU010000025.1:702913-715964 GCA_032357145.1 Evasterias troschelii
ACAGTGCTCTTTAGAAGTAGAACCTCTTTATAACATTGCTCTTTATAAGCAGAACCTCTTTATAACAGTGCTCTTTATAAGCAGAACCTCTTTATCACAGTTCTCTTTATAAACAGAACCTCTTTATAACAGTGCTCTTTAGAAGCAGAACCTCTTTATAACAGTGCTCTTTAGAAGCAGAACCTTATAACAGTGCTCTTTAGAAGCAGAACCTCTTTATAACAGTGCTCTTTAGAAGCAGAACCTTATAACAGTGCTCTTTAGAAGCAGAACCTCTTTATAACAGTGCTCTTTAGAAGCAGAACCTCTTTATAACAGTGTTCTTTATAAACAGAACCTCTTTATAACAGTGCTCTTTAGAAGCAGAACAACTTTATAACAGTGCTCTTTATAAACAGAACCTCTTTATAACATTGCTCTTTAGAAGCAGAACCTCACAGTGCTCTTTAAGCAGAACCTCTTTACAACGTGCTCTTTATGACAGGACCTCTTAGAACCAAATGTTTACTCATTTTAAAATATAAATAAAGTAAATATTCTGATGTGCTTTCAGCTATTAAGTATAAATTCATGTATACATGTAAAACAGACAAATTAGATGTCATTTTTTAGCTTCGTGCTGTTTGTATAGGTCTAGCTTTTGCGACAATCATAAGGAAGATAAAGTACGACAGAAGTGAGTTTCATGCAGGAAACATTACACCTTTAGTGTCCATGACTTAAATCCTTGTATAAAAAGAAATGGATGAATACCGGTATTGTTGTTTGTTAGACAGTCATCTGCCCAAAGGTTGCTTGATTGTAAAGTAGATTTACAAGCCCGCCTATGTTCTTAAGATGACCAACACATCATGTTGGGTTAAGTTGGGCTAAGTTTTAACCAAATATTAATAGAATAACGTTTTAAGCAAATTAATAGAATAAAAGTATATGTACATAAACCCGCATTTTCCCACTCGCAACTCAATTTGGTCCAAAGTGCACTTTTGCTGTTTACTTGTTTGCAGGAAGTACCTGTTTGTACTCGGCTTTTGATGATACCATAGGATTTCCTGTTGATTTCAAAAAAGAAAGAAAGTCATTTCGCACGTTTGTTTAGTTCCATGACCTTTAACACCTAATCAGTAACCCATCCAGCACCTAAATCTCGCATAATTGACAATTAGAAAGGTCAAAAAAGGTTTCATAGTTTAGTCGTCATGACTATAAGTTGCGTACTTTAGAATAATAGACCCAGAATCAACATTGTATAAAAATAGGTTTGTTTGTAGAGCTCGTGAGGCACGATGGATTTGGTTGGAACAACAAACCTTTTATCGAGACAATACACCCTCCTGTCATTGTCCAATTGGATTACTCGTCGTAGCTTTAACATAAATCTCGATCACCCGACCACAGACAAGTCAAAGTTAGATCAATGTTTAGTCAGGCACACTGTTATATTCAAAGCATGGTTTTCACGCTATGTGGACTTGGGGAAGTCTATCCACCGTGGATACCGGTAGTTTGGCGCCATTCAGCATCCAATCAGATTTCAGCTTACACTCGAAGTTATAACAGATACTGGTATGTTTTTCTACATGTATTAAACAGGATGAGAAACGAGGTCAGCAATTCTGACTTTGCATTCTTCTCAATACGTCTACATGTTTACCTCTGTTGATTGTCACGCATGACTTAATCGATGTTGAACTCCAATTGGGCAAAGTAAACGCTGATGCTACTACTATAAAATACATAAATGTAGGTCACACTTTGACAATTACGTTCGCGTCGACTGTGGCAAGTACTGGAATGCTCCCTTAAGTTCAATTTCAATTCACTTCAACTGCTCACGATGAAGATTATGTCTTGGTCATCTCGTCTCCTGCTCTGGGGATTTGTCTCTGCTACATTTGCAGCTGGACTATTCCTCACAAGCATTTTTGCAGATGTCCATGTGTTTGTTCAGCTATTTGCAGGTAGGTTCATTTTTTTTTACACGATTCTAAAGTTAGGCCTAGCATACTGCGTGTCGTGGCTGAGAGGTAATATAAATACAATAGCTCTGGACCCAAGCTCTGGCGTTTTTGATCAGCAGAGTGTAGGTTCGAATCCTGGTTGTGGGGTTTGTGTCTTTCAGCAAAATACTTAACCATAATTGCTTTGTCCTTCGGGTAGGAAACTATTAAGCCAAATATGTCTCGTGAACTAGGATTGGTAGTGCATGAAAAAGAGCCAAGAACGCTTATAGTGGTAGAGTACATATATAGAGTAAATTATAACCTGGTGCTTAATGAAAACTAGCGCGCATCTGCTCGCCCGGAAACGTCCACAGAGAGGCTTTTACATGTAAATCATCATGTTTTTAGCACATTTCCCCCACTAAAACACATGTATCTTTAGAACAGGTAATCGCCGCCAAAAGGGGTGAACAGATTCTCAAAGTTAATTATTTTAGCTTCATGATCATGTATGTTTTACTAAGTAAAATCACAAAACCAGTGATCATTTTTCTTTCAAACTTGGTCATTCGATGGCAAATGTCGTTTCTTGTTCATAAATAGCCAGCTCCTTCCTCACTCTTGTGAGTTACATTGATAACGTTTATTGAGGCATCCATGGCATGTTGGTTTCATTACTAGAAATATACACTAATACAGATATGCCCACTCATAGTGAATGGATTGGTTGCTGTACATATTATATGGTTGATTGGATGTAGAAATTTGGAGAGGGAAGCTGTACTGTACCTACTGACTGTAATTGGGTCTGACATTGACAGCTTGGTCAGAAAAAACACAAAGTCACTCGGTTAAAATATAATTTTCATCGACAAATTATGTACAATGAATTATCATTTATAAATCGCTACTAGTTCAGAATAATAAAATGAAAATTGTCTCACTCTGTTTGTGCTCTAGGTCTGTTTGCTACTGTACTTTTGCTGTCTGCCACAGTAGCTCTTCACATCAGTATGGTGCCCTGTTCTGAGTCTCATACCTTATCAAGCCTTCTACTCAGTTATTACGTCCACCAAAAGTGCTTGTTTCGAGTTCGTCCACACCTTGCTAAGATGAAGGTAATGTGGCAGGATCCAAAGAGTGCACAGGAGTCTTTGTTGCAGCATTTAATAACCCGAGATGAGAACACGGTGTACGGCAAAGACAATCATCTTGCTGACATCGGTTCCTTGGAAGATCTACAGAAAAAACACCCACTCACCTGCTACAGTCACTACCAAGACTACACCAGAAGGCTCGCGGATGGAGAGGAGAACGTCTTCGTGGGGGAAAAGCTCATTCGCTTCGGTGTTACATCAGGGACGACCGGTGCCGGGAAGCTCATCCCTATAGTGCCATCACAACCTTCCATGACTGATTTGGTCATATTCAAAAGCTGGCATTGTCACGGCTATGGGACATTTGGAGCACCCAGCCCGGTACAAAAGCATTTGGTGCTGCACTGCAAGCCTGAAGCGTTGGTTACAAAGTCAGGACTGAGCGCAGCTCCTCTCGTCTATTTCCCCGAAGAGTCGCGCTTCTTTTGTGATGTATTTTTCACAACACCATTTGCCGGATTCGAAATCATGTCCGACTACGAATCAACATATATTCATATGCTATTTGGGATCCGAGATAAGCATGTCTGTACCTTCACGGCACCCTTTCTCTCTCAGGTCTATAGAGCCTTTAAAGTTCTTGAAGACAACTGGGAAACCATGCTGGTTGACTTGACAGAGGGACGCCTTGGTAAACATCTTAACATCGATGATGATATTCGAACAGCTCTGGATGCTAAACTTGAACCTATGCCGGAGAGGGCAGCAGAGCTCAGGTCAGAGTTCACACAAGGCTTTGAGGGGATTATGGGAAGAATGTGGCCAAACATTAAATTCATCAATTCCATCGACATCGCGGGATTTCAGAAGAAACTATCGGGATATTCTAAAGGTACGTGTTTGATCGCTGCTCGCGTATAAAGTGTAAATCTGGCCGTGTCTGTGAGTCTGTGGCCAGACATTAAATTCTGAACTCTCACCCAGTTACTACCGCGAGTTAACCGTCACATCACAAACAAAAGCTAAAGGGTGCCGTCATTATTATCGCTAGCGCGCTTACAAGATGAGAGTTCAGAATTTATCGTCTGGCCAAAGATTCGCTGTGATCACGACGACGTTGCCCCTTCAAACCAATAGTCTTTTTACCTAAAAAAAAACCTTTAAACAAAGCCTCTTTTAACATTCTGTTCAAAGGTACTCCAGTATACAGCAGTGGATACGGTTGTACAGAAACCACTCTGGCCCTCAACGTCAACCCTCGATTGAAACAATACGCCTTGTTACCCAATGAAGTCGTCTACGAATTCATCCCTGAAGAAAACTGGTAAGTTTTTCAACAACGACAATGACAGTGACAATGACAAGGCGACAGTAAAAACCATCGCCAAAACAGTTTTCTCAATTAAACATTTAAGTTTACATACTACCTGAGTATGAAGTATCATTTTTCGTGAACAAAAATGCCACGATATTTACAAATTCAAACTGAATTCGATCTCACTTACATGTGTTTTATTTTACAAATCACTGTTTGCTCAAATTGTACAATTTTTGAATATTTTCAGCTGTGAGGATCAACCCCAGACCCTACTCATTGACGAGGTTGAAAAGGGAAAGAAATACGAACTCGTCTTGACCACCAAATCTGGATTCTATCGCTATAGATTCGGTGACGTCATAGAGGTCGTAGGTCACCACGAGAACTGCCCAGTGATTGAAGTTGGCTACAGGTAAGTTTGTTGAAACATTTTGGTGTCGAGAAAGTGAAGCCAAATACTGGTTACTGTGTTAAAGGTCAGCATCGACCAGTCTGGAGGCCGAACTGAGGTCAGATTATGGTCATTGCCGGGGTAGGCTGTTGGTCACTGCGTCAACTTTCCGGAAGTCCTGATCAGATAAAGTAATCGACAAAGAATCGTCCTTCAAACAGGAAAGATTGACAATAATCTCACTCGGACATTGTTTCTTCTTCTAATCATTCTCAGAACTGGAGAATTACTCAATTTACGTAGCGAGAAAATTGACGTTGGCGTGGCTCTTTCAGCAATTGAGCAGACGGTCTCCAATTGGGCAGAAGCAAAGCTTGTTGACTGGACATGCGCAGACAGTCCACTGCTACACGAGGGAAGCAAGGGTAAGTCTACTAAACAATCTAGTTGTTTTAAAAGTTTTAAGTTCGCTTTATATATGGTTGATTACACAAAACATAAACACTGTCTGCGACTGTTTTGTCAGTTCTACCAATCCTGTATCTTCAAATTCTTTAGCATTAAAAAAAACATTATTCAGATTTGGTGTGGTCATTAACTCTTATTATTGTTTTGATATTTTGATAGGTGATTGTTGTGATATGTTCTACATCGTGTTTGTGGAAGTAGAGACCATTAACAACAACGAAGTGTCAGAAGAAGAGAAAGAAATGGTGGGTGAACATTCTACATTAGTATTCCTTTGCCAATAAATTATCAATTATTGCATTTCTTATAAGTGATTAATTTGATATTTGTTGTTATCGATTATAGTTCGATGGAATATTGCGTAAGCAACATGGTATATATGACAGCTACCGCCGTAGAGGTACGATTGCTAAGCCACGCCTACATATCGTACAACCAGGCTCGTTCAAGGACTTTGAAGATCTTATCATTTGTAACTCCACAACCTCCGTCAACCAATTCAAGATGCCACGTAAGCTTCGTACAAGAAAACAACTCGATTTCATGTTAATGAGAGAAGTCTCTAGTTGTGTCCATATTAACTTGAATTGTTGATAGAACACCATTAAAGTATCTGCCTAATGATCTGTATCGATGACATCTTGTATATTCCTATTTCACAAAAAGGAACCTGACTATCCTGCTACTGACTCTGTGTGATTGATAGTCGATCAAGTCAACCGACTAGGTTTTTTAAAATAGCAATTCTACTTTTATTTCGTAATTTTGTTTTGTTACAATTTTAACAATATTTTGTTTTGTTTTGTTATTTTAGTTAACGCTTAATGAAGAAATGATATTACAAATAAATACAACCACTTTTTTTACGATGGCTTCATTCGCATTTGAAATGTCATCATGTTTTGTAAATCAAGTATTTAAGCTTGTTTTCTTTGTGTTTTCAACACCAAGAGTAACAAAAACTCAATACTTTATTACAGCCCTCGAGGGATGACTGCTAATGTTAAAATATTCAACCGTCAAAAGTAGACAAAATCCCAACAAAAATTCACAGCTACCTCCCAAACAAAAAAAAGAAATTGTTATGAACTTAGCAGCTATACGTCAAACAAGTTTAATCAAAAGCTGTGCATCTCGTTAACTAAAATAAAAACACCAAATGGATTACAAGTTGTTAACATTGAATCAATAATTATAATAAGTACATCATTTGAAAGCTTAAAAGAAGAGAATACCTTAAGTTAAGTTTGACTCAGACAAGGGAGAATTATGCAGACAAGGAAGGCGAATATTTGGAACAGTTTATGTAACCAACTAGGCTACAACAGCAGACGCGATTGGCCAAGTTCGAACCTGCATTTTGTTTTGACATTTTTGTTTAGGGTAAGCCTTGTTAACTGTTTTGAATATAATAAAATGCAGTATCTATGATACGTGTACTTTTTAGAAACAAGGTGATCCAATGGTCTGAAGTTTTAGGTTAGTTGCTTTTCATGAACTCAACTTGACACTTTAATAAATATTGGATAATTTGACTCAAAAGTCAGTACAATTTGTTATTCATCCACGAAGGATAAGATTAGAAAAACTTGAATCTATCGATATAAAATTATGATCAACCTTTCTCATTCTGATCTCGTCTACCCTACGTGCAGTACCAGTGGTTTCCACTGTTCATCACTATATGAAAGGCACCAGACTATTTTGCTCTTACTATGGTAAAGCCTATCGATAAAATGGAAGGGAGACAAGATGGCCTTTTCTGAACCTTTCAGAAGAGCACAAAGTTTGAAGTTACTTCATAATATGAAGTAACTTCAAACGTTATCCAAATATGAGCCCCATCGCCAACGTTGAGTTAGTTTTCCGATGCATGGTGCAAGAATAACATGTTGACGATCTGGTGATAAATCAAGGCATTGTTTTGAATCTACATCTTTCATCTCGCCTCCCTGCAAAGTAAACAAAACAACAAATATATGCATAAAACAAACAATTAAACAGTTAAATCTAGTGTGGCTTCTGTGACAATACACCGATCCATTAAGCCCCGCCTCCTTACGAGTTGACCAATCACAGCCGCGAAACCCGATCACCATTAGTGCAAAGATCACCAAACGGCTCAAATGGTGATCAGATTTCGCGGTTGTGATTGGTCAATGAAAAATGGGCGTGGCCTAAAGGAGATAAAAACAAAACACTGGTACTGAGAACTTCGGGATGGTCGGGTTGGCGTTATATAAAGTTTCCTCACCTTATACGACCCCGGTTCGAATCCCACTTGGGCACCATGTGGGGTGGGTTGTCAGTCCCTACCTGATTTCGTCGGTTTTCTCTGGAAAACTTCTTTAGGTTTTTATCCTAAATCTTAAACTGAAACTTTCTTCCTTAATTTTGTCTGTTCTACATGTGGTTCTTGGCTAGTAAAGTGGTTAAGTTCGCTTTTCTGAGAAATTGGCTTCAAAACCAGAATTTAATGAGAAAATAAATGAATAAATAAATAAATAAAAATGAATGTCACGAAAGACACTTTGAGAGCTAATTTTTACAAAGGGACGATTTGCAACCTCGTTCTCAAAAGGTCACCAAATAATGTAAAACACCGTTAAAGTAAGGTCTCACCTTGGAATGTTCAAACGTCAACACATTATTGGATTTACAGCTAAACATCAAAACCTTCGGTAAATTTCTCTGGGCAGCGGCGCAACGAGTGTCATATTGCAAAAGTCCCTTCTTGCTCAGCTGGAAGCTCTATGTGAAAACATAACAATAGTCGTTTTAAGTAATTAATTGTTCAAGTATAAGTTTGGCAAAACAAATTTGACATTTAATTTTTACAAGAGTCAAGCATCACGTAACGACACTTACTTGGTGTCCGCCTTGGCCGTGACAGGGAAATAATGATATTTGTGGTCCCTTATTCATCATGAAATCGGCACATTTACCATTGCCCAAATTCCTTAGCTGTAAAAAAGAATAAAGATGAAAGTTAGATACTTAATGTTCATACAACAAGTTGTGTACCATTCACAATGGCTTGCAATGTCAGTGAGTGCTGAAGATAGCACGCCCTCTTCGGTAATGAAGTCGTTATCGTCACAATACGGCTATCTCTATCAAATATCCTGTCCCCAAACCGACAACTAGGCATACACATTATTATTCTCATTTACAAAAAGGGCGAGACTAGTTCCTAAGCAAGCCGCGGTTTGGTCTGGCCGGCAGTGGACATTATGTTGGTAATTAATAACACTGTGGCTGTTTGCAACGTATTATCTGCATAGCTGAAGTCAAAGCTTAGCGACTTTGGCTGTGAGTTGTGGCTACTGGTTTCACCATCAATGCTTTGGTACAGAGGAAGCTGCATTCATAGCCACAGCCACAGCCACAGCCACAGCCAATAAGCAGACACTGTATTTAACTTGTGGACAAGAAGCAAACATGTGGCACACAACGAAGGCCGTGTCTGAATTACCGGCTAGGGCTGGATCGTCAAGCCATAATTATGCAATACACGTCCTTATAGGAACACTCTTAACTTAGCAACAGCCGTATATAATTTAGATTTACGGCATGTTACTAAAATGAACTTCAAAACAGTCTACTTTGTAAGGAAACCGCTAACGTTAAATATATAGCTCAGTTGGTTGATAATATAGTCAATTTGTCTTTGTTCTCCGTCTTCGATCAATGGTTCAACTAAATGTTATTTAAAAATCTACTCAGTCTGTTTCCCTACGTGTTGTTTATTACGTAAAGTTCTTAAAGTCACAATACAAAGTAATTTTCACCTCGTCTCTGGCCTTGGCGTCCAGATCAGGAACCTCGATTTCTGGGTAGACATTATCCAAATACCACTTAAAGTCTTTGCACTTAAGACGTTCTCTAAGGGCGACTCGTTCTGATACGTCACCAAAGCTTTTCCCACGTAACTCGGGTCTTTTCGCGTAAAATACAGGCTTGTACCCATCCAGCCAAACCTCAACTACACGTTGAGTATTTCGTAAGAAGGTTCTGTGAACAATAATAAGGTTCAATTTGTGAATTAGAAACAACATTTGAAAGTTAAAACTTTAAGCGACCGAAGATTCTAAGACGCGTAATGAGGAAATTCTAAGAAAAAAACCCGAAAATACTAACAATGTTTTTTAAAAAAAGAATCGAAAAAACAACTCTTCTTCAATTTAATTTATATAAAATAAATTGTATTAGTATTTATTTAAAAAATGTATAGACATGTAATAAATTCAGAATATGAGAGATATGCCAGAGTTTGTTTAACTTATATTCTGAATTTATTACATGTTATAGCTCTACAGAGATGTATCGAGCACTGTGAATTGTGATAGAAGACGATTTCAATGGAGACATATATATATATATATATTTAAGAATTATCTGCCGAGTGAATTTATTGCTTTATTCTTACTTGATGTTTCCTTCGGGGAATTTATACGGCTGTGTTTTCCTAAATATGTGTCCGACTCTTGAGCAGGGAAGGATCTCCATGGATCCACCACACATCCATGTCTGGAAAATATCAATTAGTTTAGAAATAGTCATAATTTGGACAGAACAATTATTACAATGCTAGCTGGGTTGAACCGTTTAATCTTATACCAGATAATAAAACAACGATTCGAAGAGAAGTCACACTCTGCGCAAGATTGACAAATAAACGAACACCGTTGGTTAGGATGAAAACTTTTGGCGATTGAATACAATAGACCTTTAATATGCATATGACGTCATTTGAGTAGGGCGCCCTTGCCAATAGAGGTCAAAAGGAAGATTGGCCAGTCCTGAGCGCCGCGCGTACAAATCTGCGCGTTTCCATTTTCATCATCAGTTTACCTCTAAGATGGCGGCTTGGTGACGTCAATGCATAAGGTCATATTCCCAGCAACCATGGCCCTATATGACGTCACACGTCGATGATCTCATTGATAAAAGATAAACATTTTCAAAACACGGGATTCTAAATCTAAAATGACAGCAAAACACACATAAAGAGGTATACTTGAGTAACAAAATTAGCCAAGTGGAAAGAAATAATCGGCAGAGATGAAAGCACACAGAAAAATAATGTGAAGAACAATAAAGAGTGCGACAGGGCAAAGGTGTATGGGAAAGGGGCTGGTTTGACTGCAAGAGGTTGGGAACACACAAAATAAAATCAATTACAGGAAGAGGGAGCAGAAAGTAATTAATTTGTGAATGGGGAAGACGAAAAGGTGGATATAGTATATGTCTTCCCCATTCACTAATTAATTACTTTCTTCTCTGCCGGTCATCTCTTTCCACTTTACTGCTAGGTCGAAACGTCAGACTTATTAATATTTTGCATTTATACCATTATTGGTTGGTAAACAGTTTGCAACAGCTAATTCTATTTTCGCATATCATCAACCAATCAATCATCAGACATTTTGTGGAGCACCGTCATTCTAGTTGCCTATTCTGATGTCCTTATATAGCAAAGTGAAGACAAATTTAAGACAAAGTAGTTCACAGAATTTCGTTTTGAGATGACAAGTGCAATGGACTAAATGTAAGCAGATTCAAAAAGATGAGTCTTAGGCTGGCTTTTGAAGATCGGATAAAGGAGTCAAGTATTCAAAGTTGATAGAGAGTTTGGTTAACATGACACATAAATAATTACCCTAAGAGATAGCTCAATATTCTCCCCTCCCCATATATCCATGCCTTTATCGTACGAACCCAGCTCATAAAACCAGTTGCGATCTATTGAAAATAGACCTCCAGCAATGGTTGGCGACCTGGAGAGAAAGCAGAAAAACTTTTTAATTTTTTTTTTACGGAACCCCGGAACGTGAACTTTACAAGACTTTCGCTCTTACGGTTGTAAAAGAATCAACAACAAAAATTAAATGTATGCCACTTGTAGAAGAAACAGATAAGCCAATTTACCATAGATAATTAGAGGGGTCAGATAAATAGAACAATAAACTGGTGTGATGGGCAGCTTGTCCAGCCTTTTTTAAAACTATAAAATAACAATGTTGTAAACATCAGCATATTACGTTAAAGGTCCACATACCTGATTGGATAGGAATCATCTTTTCTCCGCCTCTGTTCTCGTTGTGGAATGCCGACCCAGTGAAACTGAAGATCCCACTCAAAAGCTCCCATTATACCCGAAGAGCCAGAGTAACTGAAAACTCAACAAAAGTCTCACATGAAGAACCTGCAGCTATTTTGGTCAATTTGGTTCAAACTCTGTTCACGTGACTCTTATCTGATCAATCTGACACTGATCTTGTCTAGTCTGATTATTATTTAATTTAGCCTGATCTCAAAAAAGTTCGATCCCAATGTTGTTTACTTTGACCCATATAGTAGTCGACCAGACACAGTTAAAGCTGACTCTTGTTTTATTCAAATTTGTCCTATAATGTTGTCACCTGGACCTTGAGGTTGACCAACTTGACTCCTAATTGGTCAGTTTGACCCTGTTTTTCAGAGTAACATTAGTGTATTCAGCTTGATTTTGATAATAGTCAACTTGACTCCTAAATTGGTCAGTCTGACCCTGTTTTTCAGAGTAACAATAGTGTATTCGGTTTGATTTTGATAATCGTCAACTTGACTTCTACATTGGTCAGTCTAACCCTATTTTTCAGAGTAACCACGGTATAGTCAGTTTGATTTGATACTGGTCAATTTGACTCCTTCATTAGTAAGTCTGACACTAACTTACATAAGAGTCTGACACTAACTTAGCATGCCTCTCGCATTTTGTAGGTTGACCCGGATTAGTATGTGACCCAGATATGTTTCTTTACCTTTTACCTGATATTGGTCATTTACCTGAATGTTGTTGCATCAATGCTGTCCAGAGCAGGACACACTACTCTTGTTCTATCCTCCCATACGCGTTGAAGTAGAGGTTCCAGCCAGCCGACATGACACTCTACGTGTGAGTCCAAGAACGTCATGATGGCGCCTTGGGCGATCTCAGCCCCTCGGAGTCGAGCTCTGATCAATCCCTCTCTCTTCTCAAGACGGAGTATCTTGACCTTGGGAAACTGGGCCATGTATTCATCTAATGGTTCCTTCAGGTATTCTAAGGACATGTATAAAACATAAAAACACACTTTAAAAAACTCCCACGTCAGAATCGACCCGGAATCTGGGTCACGTGGGCCTGACTAATGTCAGGGTCAATCTGAGTAGTATCGGAGTAGTATCGGAGTAGTATCGATTCTTCCACTCACCTCTCTGGCTGAAGTCGTCCACCAGTAGTATTTCCTTTACAAGCTCTGGTGGTGATCTGTTTAGCACGCTGTGTACCGTTCGTAGCAACGTAGACCAAGATTCCTCGGTGAAGCAAATAATTATACTGGTATCCGGAAGATCATTCGAATACTTCTTTTTCTTGCACCTATACAAATTGAGCATTTATACAATTTTCGAGTATAGTGTCTTTGGCTTTGGCTTATGGCTTCAATGACATTGCTAAACAGCATGGGGAGAAACAGTGAACTGGCCACAGTCGTAGCCAAATTGATAAGTTGGTGTATAGCCTGAGTTTGGATTGAATGCCAAAGTCAAAATGTTCACCTCAATTGCAGAATGATTAATCTTACGCTGAAGCTGAAGCCGTAGTATTGTATTAATAAATGACAATTCCACCCCTTTATAATTGCTATAAGGCGTACACTATTAAGGCGTGTCGTGGCCGAGCGGATAAGAGCACTGAACTCAAGCTCTGGTGTTTCTGATCAGCAGAGTGAGGGTTCGAATCCCAGTCGTGACACTTGTGTCCTTAAGCAAGACACTTAACCACATGCTTCGTCCTTTGGATGGGACG
>JAUELU010000025.1:716064-726673 GCA_032357145.1 Evasterias troschelii
CCCCCCCCCCCCCCCCCCCCATTATGGAGAACTTTGTACAAACTACTTTTGATAGCGCCCTCTTTTGAATCATCCCTCTCCAGCAGCCCACGTTAATTTCCCATAATGGGGGACAGAATCTCGGGGGACAGATTTCCCTTTGACACCGGCATTGGGTTTACGACCTGGTCTTTGCCGATTTAAAAGTATGTTGCGCTTGTGCAGAATGTTTCTTTGCACCAACATCTCCCTAACTCCCATATCCTGAGCTCTATCGTCACTAGACAACGATCTGGCGCGAACAAACTCGTGAGGAAAACATTTAAACATTGATGCCAACCGAATACACAGTTGAAAAGAACCATTTCCCAAACTCCTGTTCGAATCCCGAAATTGACACACTGTAATAGTGTAAACAGATCGAACACATTTTTGCCTAATATGGAAATACTTTTATGAATATTTATACACAATGTGACGTTTCCAGGAGTCATGAATAAACATTTCACGATGTGACGCATGTATCGTGTTAAGATATAGTGACGTCATTCACGTGGTGACTTCCGTTTCACCTGTTTTCAGTCTTATCCCCGTCTCTTCCCGTTTTCACTGTCTGGCAGTTCACAGTTGGGGCGCGTGCCAGACTACAGCTATTGCGACATCCTTCACGAATCCTTGGCGCGATCGTATGTACCGGCGTTTTGTTCTGCATATTCCAATTTTTGAAGATACATTTTTGTGGTAAGTACCTTTCAGATTTGCCTGATTTGTATACATGTCTATCGAGAAAGTATTCATGAAAACTTTTGTTCCATTTGATCAGTTTTTTATGTTTCATTTGTCAAGTTGTTTTAATTTTTAAATCACCAAAAAATTGCACGAACAAAAATCTCGTGGTGTGTGGATCGCCTACACGTCTGCATCGTCATGCACATGCACTTTACACATGACATGTTCGTGTCGTCGTAGGATGACAGATACCTTCCTCCATGCTTTACTTTCTCGGTCATGTCGGTCGTCAAAACTT
The DNA here is from genome assembly GCA_032357145.1 of Evasterias troschelii. Lineage (NCBI taxonomy): Eukaryota > Metazoa > Echinodermata > Asteroidea > Forcipulatida > Asteriidae > Evasterias > Evasterias troschelii. The sequence continues at coordinate 717,071 of JAUELU010000025.1, forward strand.
ATCCAATCTGGGCCCCAATCTGTCTCAAACATTTGTGATATTTTGAAGATTTATTTCTGATGACCATTGGATTGATTGATTGATCATGTATCGACGTCACGAGAAGAGAAAACGCACACTTAATTCAGAATTACAACTGTCCAATTTGATACTCCAGAGTCCAGCCAGACATCACATATGCTAAAAAGTTAAAACTGTTATTTTAATATATTTGTTATTTTATATGATGGATGTGGCACCTTCAGTTTTGTATACATTACAGAAAAAAATTGGTTACATACAAAAACACATGGTTTACATGGTTTATGATGAATGTAATGTAGTATACAACTGAACTGCTTAAACAAGTGACTAGCATTAGATAACCATCAAATGAGTTTATCAGAATTCAAAAAAGTTCTATGCCTCATTCATTATTTAGCTAATAATAATAAATATTGTATCTACTAACACTTCCACTTTCTAGGCTGCCCCTATCCTAGTAAAAATAAAAAATAAAAGAATTTAGCTCTTTCAAATCAAAAATGTCAGTGAGATAGATTAGTTGAAGTCAATGATTGAAGTACTAGTAGTAGTACTACCTGTGGGAAGATATGTCTACTGTGGAGTAGACAAGTTGCTGAGAATGATCGAAAAAATTAATTGATTTCACATAAAATGTTATCTCTGATGAATGATTCGTCAGACAAAGTGTGGTTTCAAATCCCGATCGTGACACTTGACAACTTGTTGCCTTGGCCTTGCTTGAGCAAGACACTGAACTTTATAATATACATTGTTCCTGACTTTGCTGAGTGCAACAAAGAAGTAGAACTAGAGTTGTAAAGAAAATACAAAAGGGGTACAATCACTTTTGGGAATTTCTACCTCCATGGTTCAAGAAGTTTGGGGAATTTCTACCTCCATGGTTCAAGAAGTTTGGGGAATTTCTACCTCCATGTTTCATGAAGTTTAAACACATGTTTGACTGACATTGTCATTCTTATCAATATACCATGACAGAAGTTTATACAACTGATCTCTATTCACCATGCCAAAGAAGAGAGCACCCCCAGGCAAAAGACGAGGAAGTGCCCAGGCTGAACAAACCAATAAACCTGTGACAAACGGTAAAGCAGAGAATGGAACAGGTCAGTCAGTCAAACAGTATGCACATCGTCATCAATCACTATCTTGGAGGCCCAAGCCTGGAATTACACAAAGTCCATAACCTCTATTGCCCTGGTCTTGGCCTTGGTGCCCCTTCAGAAGTTTCCCATATACTAAGATTTTCAAATGGAAGTGCAATTTGCAAAATGAAAATGACCTTGCCCTCTCTAAGATGAAATTTCAGATTTGGAAGCCAGGCCATTATTACTTAGAAATGCTAGTAAGTGAAAGAAACTGTGTGTTCTGTATAACATGTTTAGTAATTCAAATCACTCAAAATCCAGGTTTTCATGTTTGTGCTAACATCAGGATATGTGAAGGCCAACACATAGTCAAAATAAACGATTATCCAACTTTACCAAGAAAAAACAAGCATATTATTTTTAATAATTTATTTAAACTATTTTGTTTTGTTTTGGGTCTAATACTTAGTTTTTGTAAATGTCAATTATTTTTATAGCTAAAAATGGAGTTAGTGGCTTAATTGATGAGCTAGACACCTTAGACTTGGAGACTGATGCTCGTGCCTGTACCGGGGTCCTCATGTCTCACCCTAGCAGTAGGGACATAAAGATCGGCAACTACTCCTTGACATTTCATGGTGCAGAGCTCTTCTCAGATACCATGGTGGAATTGACGTGTGGAAAACGCTACGGATTGATTGGTCCTAATGGATGTGGTAAGTAGACTCGGTTGGGCAGTCGGGTTGGTGTAGTGGTATCTTCCACCTCTGGGACCCTGGTTCGAATCCCACTGGGGGCACTATTTCGATTGTGTTTTCAGTCCCTACCTGATTTGTAGGTTTTCTGTGAAATAATTCTCTGGGGTTTTCCTCCCATAATGAAAACCCCCCCTGTCTTCTCTCCATTGGGCTCTCTTGGCTTCACAACCAGAAAAAAAATGAATTGAAACGAAACGAAATGACTCTTTTTCAAGGAGTAAAACTGAGAAGTAAAGATAAGAGTAGAGGAAACAGTAGTGGACCACATTGCTTTCTGTGTTTCATTGAGGCAGAGATTACAACTTGTTTTTTTTCTCTTTCAGGTAAATCATCCTTTCTGTCATCTTTGGGTAAACGAGAGGTTCCTCTTCCAGAACACGTTGATATATTTCACTTGAAGAGAGAGATTGCAGCATCAGACAAGACTGCCTTGGAGTGTGTCATGGAAGTAGATGAGATGCGAGTCCGTCTCGAGAGAGAAGCTGAAGAGTTGGCTGCACTAGACGGACAAGGTAACTTTTCTTGTGATGTAAGAGTTGCCATCTTCTCTACTTTCCAGGACTTGCTGAGTGGGAGATGAAGCTTTTACCCTAAATGTTTTCCATTTTGCAAGTTTTGAGTTTTAAATATTAAATAAAACACCTGTCCTTTTCTTTCTTGATATAACAGAGGCAGAAGATACTCTCATGGAAATTTACGAACGTCTTGATGAGCTTGACTCGGACCAAGTAGAAGTCAAAGCTGCCCGCATCCTCCATGGTCTGGGCTTCACAAGCCCCATGATGCACACAAAAACCAGGGACTTTTCTGGAGGTTGGCGCATGCGAATTTCATTAGCGAGGGCGCTGTTTGTCAAACCCCATCTCCTGCTTCTAGACGAACCGACAAATCATCTTGATCTTGAAGCATGTGTGTGGTTAGAAGAAGAGTTGAAAAAGTAAGAAGAAAACTTTGTTTGTTTTCATATCTGTTAACTCCTTCATAAAGTATTTGTAGGAATGAGAAATTTCAGACTTTGACCTGAACTCAACCCTTTGCTTTAGATAACAAATCCTGCTCTTTGATTTATTTTTCTAGTGCTGAGGATACTGTTTTCAGAAGCTTCTTAAAATCTATAACTCCAGGGGTTAACAAACACTATCATCATTAAGATCCTAGTTCAGTTTCAGACCTTTTGGTCAGCAATGACTCTCAACACCAGTATATGTTTTACTTATTTATTTATCGCACAGCCTCCATCCTCTTGGCTTAAAAACATAATTCCCTTATTCATACTTTTTATACTAAAGTTGAAATCCAAGGCTTTTTTGTGATGGGTTGAAGGTTGTTGACAAGTTTGAATATGTCAATGTTGTCGACTTGTTAATGCTGACAGATTTGAGAATAATTTTTTTTTCTTTCTCTTTTTTCTTTCCAGCTACGAGAGAGTTTTAATTCTTGTATCCCACTCTCAGGACTTTCTCAACGGTGTATGTACAAATATCATCCATATGCACCAGGGTAAACTCAACTACTACAGTGTAAGTATTCTTCCATTTGAAACATTAGCCGAGTTTATGTGTTTGACTCAAGAGGATTACCTTCTGACCATCCTGCCTATATTTTTTAGTTGACACACAGCAGAATGTACTCAAGGTGCAAACTATTAGACATTATAATGTACATGTGGTGGCAATGAACAATCTACCAATCAACGATTTTCAAGCTAGACTGGACAAAATTCAAAATTGTCTCAAATTTTACAAGACGGCCTTATGGTAAAATCAAATGATTCAAAGTGCCCCCAGTAAATTTACCCATTTTAAACTTGTAAAGCTTGAGATAAATCAATGCAATCCATCTATCTTTGACTCTCAATGGCAGTTTGGTACTACAAGCCAGGTCATACTTGATGGCAATCTACTGCACTACATACACCAGTAACACTTGGACAGCTCAAGAGATGCTTTTCTAGCTGTAACTCACCCTCCTTAAGACAAAAAGGAAAAAACTGAACTGTGGTAGATGTATTATTTATTGGAGATTGACTGGAACTGTTTGCCTGTAAATTGCCTCATGTGACATGGCCTTATTCTTCTTTTTGTAAAAAATAATCAAGATATTTAAAAAATAAAGTATATTTGCCTGTTTTTTATTTTCAGGGTAACTATGACACTTACATCAAAACCAGAACCGAGTTGGAAGAAAACCAGATGAAGAAATATAAATGGGAACAAGATCAGATTCAACACATGAAGGTAGGAATTAACATATGTTTGTGTTCTTTTCTTTCCCAGAACTTTCCCACCCGTCAAGACACTGACAGTATTTTTCTCATAACTCAATACTACTGTCTGTTAAGGGGGGCGTCTCAAAAGTCGGGCTGGTTTTATGCGAAAAAGGACGTTCTTGTGGGCACATGCTGCAATCCATTTGACTGCCAGGACGTTCTGCTGGACTGCATCATTGTGCCAAAGTACGGGAGCAATACTACTTGAGTGAATACACGCATTGTTGAATGTTCGGATGGAATGTTCCATCGGTCCAGCGGAATGGTCCATGAGCTCTCGTTGGAATACTTATTCGATGCAATTAGAACGCTTCGCACCAATCCGACACTCAATCCTGACAAGGCATCTGTTGAACACCTGCTCCATACAACCACTTCCCCCCTCCCCAAATCCATGCTAGGAGCTAACCCACAAAGGTCTGAATAATAATTACTTTTCCCGTGGGTCAAGCTTAAAGCAGGTGGTAGTATTGTTTTGTTGAGACAGTGGTACCTTATTACACAACCATTGATAAGGATGTTATGTTTGTTTTGTAGGACTATATAGCGAGGTTTGGCCATGGTAGCGCTAAGCTCGCCAGACAAGCTCAAAGTAAAGAGAAAACACTAGGCAAGATGGTGGCTGCAGGACTGACTGAGAAAGTTGAGGAAGACAAGGTAAGAATCAGAATCTGCTATCATTCCAAGAAAAGATGTTTATATCAAACATTTAGCTATCTGAATAATCCAAAAGATTAAACGTTGATTTCTTCTTGACATGATCGCCAACTTGACTGGAACTGACGGAGGTTGCTCTTTAAGACAAAGCAAACTTCTGGATTGGAAATAATGTACTGTACAAGAAAATGATAGCTGTCTCTCTATAAATTGCAAATAAAGAGTAAATAACAGCCATTTTTATGATACAAAATCTTTCTTGGTGATAAATAACTAATTATTTTTTATTTTTTCTTGTTCAGACGGTGTCTTTCTACTTTCCATCCTGCAACAAGATTCCACCCCCAGTCATCATGGTTCAAAATGTCTCCTTCAAATATGCCGATGATAAGGTAAAAAAACAAGAAATATCCAAGTAATAAACAAACCATAAGGGAAACTGATTAATTGGTTAAAAACAAGAAATTAATTTTAACTACCAACTGAGATTAAACAGGTTTTTTTTAAAATAAATATTTTTAGTTTCAATTCAACAAAGGGGTGCAATCATTTGAAGATAGGAGGAAACTTTTTCAAAGATTAATTTGAGAGAAATTAAATCTTTTTTTAGAGCTTTTAGTTTGAAGTCTTGATTTTCTGTTTTATTATAATTTGCATTTTTATTGTCTTTCAGGTATTCAAAGCTTAATTGTTTCTATCTGCACTGAGTTTCAGACAAGAATTTATATACATTTTCTAATTATTGTCGTTAACAGCCTCATATATACAAGAATCTAGAATTTGGTCTAGACTTGGACAGTAGGATAGCTCTGGTTGGACCCAACGGTGCTGGGAAATCAACTTTACTCAAGCTCATTGCTGGAGAACTTGTAGCCACTGACGGACTTATACGAAAGAACACTCATCTACGTATAGGCAGGTACCATCAGGTAAAAACAAAACCTTATCACTTTCAAATTAACTTTCAAGTTTTTATTTTGTTTTACAGTAAACCAAGTTGATTTAAATTGTATTAAATTGAAATACACCCATACCATTGTGCAGAAGGGTTTGACATCCATTCAAAGTCAATATTCCCAAAGTGAGTCTGGTAGATAACATAGTCTGGCTCCATTCTTAAGTAGTATTCATCATCCATAGTTTTATACAGGAGATTAGACACAGATGGCCACTTCATGACGACTATAGAACTCTGCTGTATTTGATAATACTGAACTGATTATATTTATTTCCACAATTTCAATATGAATATTATGTAATAACTAACATGGACATTATTAAATATTTAAATATTGGACAATTAATTCAAGGTTGAATCGCAGATAGCGTCAAAAAACCTTGAGGCAAACCTGGAGTTTTCATTTGTTCAGTTTTAAGTTCTTCCCTAAAGTCTGATAAAACTTGGAAACAAAATGATTTGACAAATAAAACATGAAAGTTATGAGGACGACATAACAAACACCATGTAGCTAGTTAATGCTATAATGACAATAATTTTATTTCTTTGATAACAGCATCTTCAAGATCTTTTAGACTTGGATCTTAGTGCCTTAGATTGGATGATGAAGAACTTCCCTGAAGTTAAGGACATTGAAGCGATGAGAAGAATTATTGGACGTTATGGTCTGACAGGAAAGCAGCAGGTAAGAATTAATCTAAATTATGGTTTCTCTGAATCCGTCTTAATGCAATTATTGAGTTAACGACTCCTTCCTGTATTCGTTGATAATTTGTCATTTTAAGATGAGTGGCTCGTTTATCCTTATTCTAGGTGTGCAAGATTGGAAATCTCTCTGATGGTCAACGTTGTCGCTGTATCTTCGCTTGGCTGTCCTCACAGAACCCTCACATGTTGTTACTTGACGAACCTACAAACCATCTGGATATAGAAACTATAGATGCACTTGCCAGCGCAATCAATGAGTTCGAGGGTGGCTTGGTCTTAGTTAGCCACGACTTTAGATTAATTAATCAAGTAAGTTTGAACATTTTTCTTTTTACTTTCTAGCTTGAGTAAAAAAGGGGCTGTCACAATCAAAGCAGGTTTGTGGCTGTACATGGAATTGAAAACTATAACCCAGCTATTGGAAGCGGCGTGAGCTGGCTCTTTCATCACAGTATAATAATGAATTCATAATTCCATGTAGAGCCACAGGCCTGCTGTGATCAGTCCTCCCAATATGATAGAATTACTTGGACTTGGTAAAGGCATATCTGCTCATGAAGAGTTAAACAAGTTTACTTTATCGAAAGTCAGGTCCCATCAATCACCTTCCAAATGTATTAACTGGGTTGGGTCAGAGTTCATAATTACATGTAGAGCTGTAGGCCTGCTATGATCAGTCTTCTTTTAAGCCTGGAACATACCTCATGTTGTAATTGTTTGAGTGATTGAAATTCATACTGGGTTTTAATTAAGTTTCCAAGCTAATCCTGGCGGGAGACAGTTGGAAATGGTTTGCATAAAAGAAAAGGAGAGAAATTTTACCTAAAGTTTCAACCTGTGGTCTTCATCACGAGAAACCTCGAGGACAGAGCCTTCTTTTTTAGAACCAAAATTACTCTAGAAGAGGTTGTTGAAATTAATGGCGTTACGGGTAACCCCTAATCCAATTTGAAATCAGTTTGTATTAGTCTGAGATGAGAACCTGTCCTTGGAAAGTTCTGTAACTTCAACTTCAAGATACTCACCACAAATACATTTCTTCTTCTTATTTTTTATTCAGGTGGCTGAAGAGATTTGGGTGTGTGAGAAGCAGACAGTGACAAAGTGGACCGGAGATATCTCGTCTTACAAGCAAACTCTCAAGAAACTCGTTCTTAAAGATGAAGTCAAAATTCAAAAGGCTAAAAACGGACCTAAAAACGGACCTAAGAACGGAAAGACTACAAATGGATTGATCAAAAATGGAGCGACCAAAAATGGGAAAAAGTAGGATCCATTGGCAAAATAGGTATCAAAGTGTGTTGTGAGATGAAAGTCCAAAATAAAAGTCATGACAGCAATTTTTGAATGGCTCGGTTTGGTTATCTACAAAGTACCAGCTGAAACAGAAATGATGTGTTGCAAATTTGATTCTGCACAATACAAAACTTACTATGTACACTGTGAAGAGGTTTAAAAACCTTTCCCCAAAAACACTATTGTGTTGATTTTTGATTGAATAATTTTCCCTTGATAAGCTTATAACAATCTGTGCACAATACAGTATTTAGTCTTTCTTTAGAACCATGCTCCAAATTTAGGCTTGATTGGTGAACAGTCTGGTTCCCTTTTTGTGAGCTGACTTTTGCCATGTATTATTACCATTGGATAGAGGGAACCTGACCAAGATACTGGTCATTATATATTTTACTGAAACGAGTTAACTTGTCCCCAAAACCAGTGAAAAACTGTATTGTACTTTTCTGATTTATTTGCTGGCAACATCACTATATTTACCCTTTCCACCATGCGGAAAGCACCTCTGCACAAGGGTCACTACCATTTTAAATGATTTTGGGAGTCAATTCCTTTGTGTACATTTTGACTCCCAATTGACTCCGAAAATGGCGGACAGGATAATAATATTGTTTATGATGTAATTGTCAAAAGCTGCTTAAATCTGACAGAACCAGTAGAGTCTTTTAAAAATTTGCTAAGCAGGTCTTGGGTTAAGGCTTAGGCTTAGGTTAAGACGACATAAGTCGGGTAGAAACCTGATTTGAAAAGTTAACAGTTTCAAATCACTAGAACCTGTCGCAGGATCCATAACCCAAAGATGGGGGTTCAAAGACAGGCTTCCATTGTTTCCAAAAGACTAAGCAGATTGTAACTTAGATTATGTGTGTGCTAATATTGCATTATGTAAACACAGGGTTACAGGGTTACTGTTTGTAAAAAGGAATGCCTTTGGTAAATTATTTTCAAAGTCCGTCTTTTGAAGGTTTACAAGTTTTGGTTTAAAAGTTGATTACTTTGTAAAGAATGTATTAATAAGTTTTGTCTAATCAGTCATTAATTTATTGAATACTTTGTGTTTAATATATTTCAGTTTTCAATCCTGTTCTTGATTTCATTCACCAATATTTCCTTTAAACAAAATGGCACAGCGTTGATCGCAAAATAATTGCGATTTCAATGTTTTCTTAAAAAATTTATTCTTAGAATGTTGAGATGAATGTGGTGTTCTCAGACCTCCAACACAAAGTTCACAAGAAGGTTATTGTAAGAAATTGCTAAGAATTTGCCCTGCTCTTAATAAAACTTTATTGATGTGTAGTAAAAAATGTCTAGGTAGAATATTTATTGCAAAACAAGTATAAATTTTTCCTTTTTTGACCACTCTGTAAAGGTGGGTCATATTTTATTGGAAGGTTATATAAATGGAATTCTTATTAAAAATTGTGTTTGTGAATTTGTTTTTGTTATTAATTGTCAACCCCCCCCCCCCCCCCCTGCAACATCTTGTTGGAAAAGTGGGCTGAAAAAAACCCAGAAAGAAACAATCTACAGAAGATGGAAGGTCATTTTAAAAAGCAATCGGTTGTGGTTTAGTATTGTTTATATTTCTATATTTCTGGTAATGAAATCAAGGATGCCTCATAAGTGAACTTCATCACTGTAGCTCGCGAGCCCGAGGAAACCAGTAAACAAGGGCCTGCTATGTGAACCAGAAACACAGAAAAGTCCCTACTCTTCCATGACAAGTGTTTTTATTTTACGTGTACTACTACAACACTGGGCCTACGGCTTAAAGGCAGTGGACACTATTGGTAATTACTCAAAATAATTGTTAGCATAAAAACTTACTTGGTAATGAGCAAT
>JAUELU010000025.1:767430-785551 GCA_032357145.1 Evasterias troschelii
GGAATGCGTCTACACAGTACACAGTTAGTTCTGTGCACAGTTGTGCCACCATACACAACTGTGGCAGTTGAATGGTTACAAATGGTTGGTCAACTCACTTGAAAATGTTGCGAACTGTAGGAGGAATAATGTTTTTTATGTCATTATAAAGCTAGTGACTATGACAACAAATTCAATAACCCCTCAAACCAATGTCACTTGGGCTACTGTCTTTTGAGCTCTCCATTTTAGTACAGTCAGTTTCGACTTTGGGGTCTCTTGTCACGTAACTTTTTTTTTAAATCGGTCCTTGCATGCAATCAATTTTGAGTGGGTAAAGGCATAGTTTATATATTTATTTTTTGAGGGGGGGGGGGCTTTCATTTGTGCATTTTCTCCAATCTCATCTAGGGGCAAGGGTTATGGGCGGGGATGGGGGGGGGGGGGGTAGCCACCGAGTGTAAGGTGTTTCCGTGTTGCATGAATCATTTCCTAACTATAATTACACCTCGATTGATCACTACCGGTGGCAAAAAGTCCTTGCCTGTTACCGAATCCTTGGGATGACGTGCTTTTGTTCAATATTTTAAAGATCAAACAGGCCTACAGCCCTGGCCCCTGCTGTTATCTTAACTGCATTTAGTTTAGCAAACCTGTTCATTTGTTTGACCCACCCACACAACAAGTTATTGCACAATATTGTAGTGTTTTTAAAAAGTTAAGTTAATACGCAAACTTTAATGAAAATAAAAACATTATTAAATACAGAAAGTATGTTTTCTATACTTGCATTTCACAAAGAACACAACCCAACCTGGCTGTATGATGAATACGTTCTTCTCTCCCGACGTTCTCCAGGTCAACAAACACGTACGCGATGTCGTTCAGCTAGCCGACCGAGGATACGCCCTTCGCTTCAGCAAATCGCACGAAAACGCCAAAACAGGCAAAAGTTCAAAAGTTACGTGCAATAAAAACACACCGTTTTGGCCATCAAACCCTCTGCCAGTAACACCAATGAACATTGAAGAATGGTTGTGAGAAATATTTCTTTTGTAAAAACCATTTGGCTATTTCTGTCCCGCAGTTCTGCAGCATATGATTGTGCAAAAAACCCAGTTATTGCTCACAGGCGGGGATTTCCAGTAGGGGAATTCCCTTCTAAGATAGGGATGTACGGCCACTGGAGGGCGCTGTTTCTATTCCAATATTTCATTCAACTGAGCGCGCGCAGTGTGCAGCAGTGGTGTGTTTTTCTACGGTAAATCACCGTGTTTTGTAATTTTATAATGAAGAGAGAATCTAGACTGAGCATCAATTATTGCAAATAGACTTGGTGAGTGAAGTTACACTTCCTTTTTTGAGAAAATAATAAGGGAGATGTAGCATGAGTTACTAAAACAACAGTACAGTCTACAGATACTAAATAAACAGTAAACTTTCTGTGTAACTGTTTACTGTGTAACTGTATTAAAGTCGGTGTTCACGTACACTACAGTGTCACTGTCAGTGTCAGACTGTAGTGTTTACGGTTTACTGGTGTTTTTAAGTGCATGGAGGAATGGTTAGTGTTACTGTGTGTACTGTAACTGTTGTTAGTGTTAATGGAGTATATTTAATTTTTTGATTTTAGTATTTAATAAGTATATTAACACTATTAACAGTAAAGTATTATTAATTAATTTGTTTTGTGAAATGCACAATTCTTTTATGATTGACTGTTGGCTGAATATAATAATTGGATGGAGGATGTCATCATTATTCTTTTTTTGTCCCCCATAATTTAATGTTTTGTTTACATATGATGCCTATCAATATGAACAAAACAGAACCAGAAAAAGTAAACAGTTGTTTACCATGGCAGAAAGTTCTATAAGGAGGCTTGATGAGACCGTTGTCAACAGAATAGCAGCCGGTGAGGTCATTCAGCGACCAGCAAATGCCCTCAAAGAATTGATTGAAAATTGGTAAGAAAAAAACAAAATTGCAACTCACAATTTTACAAGTTACAACTTGCTTAATTAGTATTGCTATACTGTACACCCATTAACCTGGGCGCTGTACTCCTTTTTGAAATTTGACATAATTTGTTTGACGCGGTCAATTAGGACACTGTGTGTCACCGATGCATTATGGAATCTGCATGTTGAGTGCATTCTACTAATATTAATTAGTAAATAATTAAAAAGTTTTTGAAAAATGAAATTGTGATACTTTTCTAAGCCTGGACGCTCAAGCCACCAATATTCAAGTGACTGTGAAATCAGGAGGAATGAAACTAATGCAGATTCAGGACAATGGAACAGGAATACGAGTGAGTCTTTGTGTCATTCAGTCATTGAATCAATATTACTTATATTTGACAGAAAGTAAGAAAGTGTCACTCATTACACTACTTGCCATAATAATAATTGTTGATCCCGATGCCGGTTGTAAACTGAGCGGGCATGATATTTTTCCAACTTTTGTCTGATTTCCGATTTATTGCCCTTGGAAAAATCAGAAAAATTGTGATTAAATAGCCTGAAAAATATACTAAACCATACACCATATGAACAAGTAGGTCAGCCCTTGTGCTCAAACATTCTTGTCCTACTTTTTTCCAAGCACCAAATATCATGCCTGACTGAGGTTATTTACTATTTTTGCAGTCACTACAATAATCATAGCTCTTGATCTTGGTTATGGACTATGCATTACACTTTTGCAAATGTTTTGACTTTTGTTTTCAGAGTATAAGTGTACCCATTTTGGTACATTTAAAAAGATGAAAAGGAGTGAAATGTTGGCAAATTTGAAGCTTTATACTATTCTTGTAACCCTCTGGTCTATGACCTTCAGGAGGATTGAGGGTTATGATTATTGCAACTTCCACCTCACCTTCTACTCGCCCTCAATCCCAGTATCTCCGTCCCGCAGATCGCTTCCAGCAAACTCAGCACCTCACCTTCCCGATAAATCAATGAATTAGTCAATAATTTTACATAAATCTACTCTACATTTTTCTGTTCTAATCCCATAGAGAGAAGACATGGACATTGTGTGTGAACGTTTTACAACAAGCAAGTTGCGTCAGTTTGAAGACCTCAGTAATATTGCTACCTATGGTTTTCGTGGTGAAGTAAGCAACTCCAAACTTTGTTTTATTGGATCCTCCTGTTAAAACCTTATAAAGAGGCTTTGTTGTTATAATCAAAGCAGGCCTGTGGTATGGAGGGAGCAAGCTCGTGCAGTAACTGGGTGAGATTCCATAATTCCATCTACAGCCACAGGCTTTCTTTGATCATGGCTACAAAGCTCATTTTAAAAATACATCCCTTTTTTTTTTTTAAAGAAACTTCCCAATCGATTCGCACATCACTGATAAGCCAAACCATCTTTCATGTGGGTCACTACATGGGTTATTTAATAATCATAGCAGTGCCCTTAAGTAATCTGTAGGCCTTTAGTACTGTAGATCTTTAGCTAAATTACTGCTTTATGTTCAAATTGTGTCAAAAATATCTTGAAACAATGACTGCAGTCAACAAGTTCAAAGCTTACTTCCCAAGTTTTAAAAATAAGACCAATATAATTTAGAGCTTGCACGATGGCACTGGACGCCGCCCTGGTCAAGCAGTTTAGTGCATCGGTCTCAACTGCTGGTAGTTATATCGAATTCCCGTCATGACACTTGCATCCTTGAGCAACACACTTAATTGTAATTGCTTCTCTTCACCGAGGAGTAAATGGGTACCTGTGAGGACAGAGATGGTTCTTGTGATTGATTTAGCTTGGTTCACTACATACTTAGCAGCATAGGCAGAATACTACAAAAGGGGCTGAGATTGTTTAAGGAATGACATACTGGTAAATGGCCCAGTGACCAGAAGTTATGATGTTGGAGCGCCATGAGCTTTACTCAGTAAGGAATTTGAGCGCTATATATGAAGCCACTAGTATTATTATTATAAACTCCTAGTTATGTTTATTGTCCTCCAGGCTCTAGCAAGTATTAGTCACGTTGCTCATGTTACAATCACAACCAGGACTGAAGAATCCAAGTGCGCTTTTAAGTAAGTATTCTGACAGAGTACAAGTTTCATTACCTCCAAGTTCTTTGTCAAACTTGATTCAGTTCATTTGTGATAAGTGACATTTCAAGCTTTGCAGGGTTTTTGAAAATAAAGGTAACTATTACTAGTAAACTTACTGGTACAACCATGTTTAAATCTCTTTTGGGAGGAGTGTTAGCTCTGAATAGAGCCTTAGTTTGGTTGGAACATTTCAAAGAGTATACTCCGCTCTTCTTCAGGAGAAGGTGTAATTGATCGTACTTACCATTCCTTTGCTAGGGGCAGCTATGCAGATGGTAAACTTAAAGGTCCAGTCAAGCCGTGTGCAGGAAACAAAGGAACGCAAATAACAGTAGGTTCTTGTCTCTTCCTTCCGACATTTTCTTGTAACTCGCAAGAAGTTAAAATCTCTCATGAATTATGATTTGATTTGATTTGGTTTGATTCAAATTATTTCAGATAAAAAACAGCAGGGACATGGAAATAAATAAAGAAAGCAGAAAACAAGAAAGAAAAACTGCACAAAACTAGCAAAGGGTTGCATAAATAAGCCAATAACTTGGAATTGTTTCCATTGGAGTCCAGACTTACTCTTTTGAGCTAGTGAGCTCTCTTTTAGCTTGGAAGACATGTTTGTGTCAGGGTCTATAGGGAAGGGGGGCAGTTTTATTAGGATTTAATTAAATTAAATTTAAACTCAGTTTGTCTTTTATATCAAGTAAAAACTAGTAAACAACACAAGAATACTCAAACAATTGTAGATTCGCTGAAGTTCATGTTAAAATATGCCTTTTTGACACATTACTAGGACACTGTTAGATTTAGGTAAATTTGTCTGTATGCACCTAAACCAAATAGTGTCCACCACATCTCAAAAGGTAAATTGAGGATATGCTTTTTGGAGAAGAAGGTGGTAATAATTTAGTGGCTTTTGTGAATTTATGAAAATTATAACTTTCATTTTTATGTATGTCTGAAAAACTACCATTGTGTTTTTTAGGTTGAAGATTTGTTTTACAATGTGACCACCAGACGGAAAGCTCTTAAAAGTGCAAGCGAAGAGCATAATAAAATAGTTGAGGTTGTGAGTCGTTATGCAATACACAATGCTGGTGTTGCCTTCACACTGAAGAAGGTCAGTATAGTTTGTTTGGATCATCTCTAGAAGAAATCATGCAATGATTCTAAAATATCAGAAACTAAACAAGTTGTACATCAGGCATGATATTCTTCCTACTTCAATCCGATTTCCTTTTTTTGTTCTTGGAAATAAATCAGCAAAACTAATACTAAGTTGCCTGAACTAAAATCTCTAAAAGCCTATACATGCACTTTAGGGTCAGCCCTTGTACCTGACAAAATTGTCTTACTTTTTTTCCAAGGACCATATATCAATTCTGGTTTGAGTATGTTTTTTATAGCACATTTTAAACTTCCCAACTACATTTCTTGGTAACAGACAGCTCAGGACAGAGTGAAAAGGAGAACTGGTGAAGAGGCTTTCCTCCTGCAGTGGAGTGAAATAGAATAGAAAGAAAGACAGAAGAACTGCTTGTGTTTGTCTATAATTCAAAAATTATTTTGATTTTTTACAATGTGTCATCTCTGCTTAATATTTCTCAGCAAGGTGAGAGTTCATCTGACGTCAGAACAACTCAGAATTCCTCAACTCTTGATACCATAAGAACCATCTATGGTCCGTCTGTTGCTAGGTAAGTTCAAACTATCGCTGATTAACATCAAAGCTATGGAGGCCCAGAGGTGCCAAATCACTTCTTCAGATAATGATATAAATTGAAATTAAAAATTTATATTTGGTTTGTGGTAACACCATGTGTATATAGCTACTTTGTTGTGTAGATTTATTTTTTGAGAACTTGTTTTACTTTTTATTCTACTGCTGCGGAGTAGATTTTGGGATTTGGGAGACTGCTTAAATCTGAAAAGAACTGTCTATGCTAACCATAGCTGTAGCCACTGTTGCTTGATTCAGAGGTGGCCTTATAATTAACAATATTTTGTTCTTTTCTTTGTTTCAGGGAAGTTATGGAAGTTGAGAGTGAGAACAGTAGGCTTGCTTTTAAGCTTCGTGGTTTCATTTCCAATGCCAATTACTCTGTCAAGAAATGTATTTTTCTACTTTTCATCAATCGTAAGTGCTTGTCTGCCATGTCCATTTCTATTTTCTGCCAATTTAATTTTTTATTTTCTGCCAATTTCATTTTTTATTTTCTGTATTAGCTTTTGACAATATGTAAAAAAAGAAGATAAACATTGAACTTTTTTTCATAAATTGTAATTTCCTTTTTTCTTTTCTTTAGATCGCCTTGTGGATTCATCAAGTTTAAGAAAAGCTATTGAGATGGTCTATGCTGCATACCTCCCTAAGAACTCACATCCATTTCTTTACCTAAGGTGTGTCAATTTTAAAATATGTAAGAAAAAGTTACAGAAACTGTCTTAAGTATAGACTTGTTTCTTTCCTAGTTCATTTTTTATCCAGGGATTCAAGGATAACGATATGAACAGGTGTTCTAGCTAGAGCGCAAACAAAATGTACGATTTGTTTTATTTTATTTGTTGACACAAATCAAATGTGTTTGTTTTCTGATTTGTAAACAGTCTGGAGATCACACCAAGCAACGTTGATGTCAACGTTCATCCGACCAAACAAGAAGTGCATTTCTTACATGAGGAGGCAATAATTGAAGATATCCAGAAATGTGTGGAGCAGAAACTTCTTGGATCAAATGCCTCCAGGACTTACTATACTCAGGTGAACATGTGCTTTTTAATTGCAAAATGTTGCAATGGTCTCATGCTTTGACCCAAACGGAGTCTTTCTTAAAATAAATTTGTATAGCTTTAGAGAAAGACTCTGTAAGGTCAAACTGTTGCATACCACAGGCTATTTTTGCAACAGCTTACTCTTTTATTGTTCATAGTGTTTCCAAGTCAAGGACACTTTAAGTTTCTCAAACAAAGCAATTTTTTTTTATAGTAATGTTGAAATATGCTTTTGGATTTTTCTCTAAAACAACATCCTATAATTTGAGCTGTGTTTTTGAATTGACAGGCATTGCTGCCCGGGGCTCCAGTATCTGTGTCAGAAATAACTCAGAAATCATCTGGGGCGTCAGAACACTCAAGCTCCTCAGCTGCCAAGACAGCAGTCTATGCTCATCAGATGGTCAGAACAGATGACAAGGCACAAAAACTTGAAGCTTTTCTCCCAAAAATGAAAATGATGTCGACATCCGTTGGTAAGTTTATTAAATTGACAAAATATTGATTGATTAACCTTTGTTTAAAGTGTTCAGAAATAGTTGGCAGAAATGAGAAAAATAGAGTTGGGTTTGAACCTGCAACCTCTGGATTAATGTGCCGGCACACTCCACCAACTGAGCTATCTGGCCATAATGTTGCTGGTTTCCCTACTGTCATTATCTTTGTTTGGGGGTTGCCAGTCAGAAGCCATTTAACCTGTTACTGCCGTATAGCCAGTGATCACACCCAAGTTTATGAAAAAAAACCTGGGAAGCGGCAGCAGTGGGATCACCTTAAAGGAATGCAACTTTCCTTTTACTTTTTCAGAAATTTTGCAAGCAACATCAGTTGCATCCTTTTGAGGTATAACAAAGTAATACTTGATTGTTTTTTGTAACTCCAGATTCTGAAAAAGAAGATGAACTTTCTGATATGAGTAATAAAGGAGGCAGCGTTGAGTTACTTGAAGATCAAGATGAGGAGGAAATTGACAAAGAGAATGTAGCTACATCTTCAACATCCACTGCCAGGTAAGGAAGTGTCTTAAAAGTCGGGGACGTTAAAGGCGCATATGAGCATTCCCCGTGGGCACTTGCTGTAATCCCCCCGGACTGCCAGGAGGCATTCTGCTGGACTGCATCGTTGTTCCAAAGTACGGGAGCAATCCTACACAAGTGAATACGTGCATTAGTATTTAGAACATTTCATCGGAGCGTTGTGGCTGTACAACAGAACGGTCTAGTAAACGCGCTGGAATACTTATGCGAAAGTAATTGGAAAGTTTCTACCTTTCATTTTTTTAGAAAGTTTCTACCTTTCATTTTTTTAGACACTCCCTAAAGACCACACCCAGTCTTCCAGTATTGGTGTCAGAGTGGGTCTCGGAGTGGTGATGCTATTTACTTTTCTTTTTTCTCAAAGGAAACGTCCCATCGATGATGTTTTGCAAGAAGATGAAGAAGTCCAGATGTCAGGTCAAAGTTCAAGTAAAGGTCGCCGTGGGGGTGAAGGTCACCATCATCGAGAGATTCAATTAACCAGCATTTTATCATTACAACAGAAGATTGAGGATGGAATGCATAAAGGTAAATCAAGGAACCCTTTCAAAAGAAAATTCCAAATCAACAATCCTCACCCACCATTCTTTGACTCATGGTTGATTGGTCTTCTTTTTACAGGGTTGAGAGATATGTTAAGACATCACACTTTTGTTGGTTGCGTCAACGCGGAGTACGCACTGCTACAGCATCAAACTAAGCTGTACCTCGTCAATACCACCAAGCTGACCAGAGAACTCTTCTATCAACTCATGATCTTTGATTTCAGCAACTCGGGCATCATGAGGCTCTCTGTAAGTAAACTCACCTTTGAACTATGACCTTATCCAAGGTCATAAGTTTGATTCAAAATTTGAACTATGTCTTCCTAGAAAAATTAGTATTAAGGAAAAAATATTAAATTTGTTTCTAAAAATCCTCTGAATCACAGATTTCTTGTTTTGCAAGCTTTTCTTCTGTCTTGTTGTTGTTTTCAAATAACTTTAATAAATACTAAATTGTTGATTATTCATGATTGGTGCAGACACCAGCTTCTATCTACGATCTAGCGATGCTAGCTCTGACCTCTGAGGAGAGTGGATGGACACCCGATGACGGACCTAAGGAACAATTGGCTCAATATGTTCAAGATCTTCTTGTCTCCAAGGCGGACCTACTTGACGACTATTTCTCAATGCAGATTGATAAGGTGGTTGTTAATTGGGTTGTCCAATATCGTTTCAAAGAGCTGCATTTAAAGTAGCTAAGCACAATTCATTTTTGCTTACCAAAAAAATGTTGCCAGCCAAAATACCATAAGGTAACCTCTGTGACTGGTGTCCTGCTTTTTTATTACTTAGAAGAATCATCATTAAGCAGCATCTTTTTTCTGCTTGAGCAACTCTATGAAACTGGGCCCAGCTCACAATGTCATAAAACTGTTGAAGTATTACCCAGCAAACTTCTTTGCTAAGCTAACAAATAGTTGGGCACCAGTCTCAACAATGAAAAACAATAATTCTGGCTGGTAACTTGTTTCGGCTAAGCAAGCTTTGTCTGTGCTTGGCAAAATAAAATTGCTTAATAGTTTTTGAAATTGGGCCCTTGTAACAAGTACAGAAACCTATATGCTAATCACAGTAAAACCTTGCTTAGTAGAAACAAGGTATCAGTCTAAATATCGTTTAATGTTCATTGTTGTTTAATGGTTCTTTATTGTCTCTGTTTAGAAGATTCATTTCTTAAGCAACGTTTTTTGTCTGACAGCTTTGAAAAATGTTGTCATGGGAGCAGATTGGCAAAGTACAGGAAAATCTGTTTAAATAAATAAATATATCTGTGTAATTTGTCTTGTTTAAAGGATGGAAACCTTTGCACTTTGCCGCTTTTACTGGATAACTACATACCAGCCCTGGAGAGACTTCCAATGTATGTACTCCGCTTAGCCACAGAGGTAAATATCAGAACCTTTTGCTTAATTGAAATCAGAACCTAATTCCATGGAGTAACGCTAAGAAGATTTATTCCTCCAAGGAAAAACAAATTCTCCGGAACCCATTGTAGCTAGTGTTTCTGGCAACCCCTAAGAGCTTTGTAAATTGTTTCCTTGCTAAGCCAAAATGTGTAATACCAGCAGAGAATGAAATAAGCATCTGATATAAGTCCCTGTATAAATCACTTTTACTCTCACTTCTTAAAGTTCCAAACATCTCTGTCTTGTTTTATTCTTGACCTACCAGGTTGACTGGGATCAGGAGGAGGATTGTTTTAAGAGCTTTGCTCTTGAGACGGGGCTCTTCTACGCCATCCATAAAAACATCCGCCTGAAGGAGAAAGATGAGAAACAAGAACAGGTGTGTATGATAGTTAACGGGGGGTTAGAAGGTAAAATTAAGTTTCCAATAGTTCTTATGAAAATGGGGAAAAATTAAAAAAATCTCTAACCTGTTGAAGTAGGTTTCAAACCCTTTTAAGTTTAATTTTTTTGTCAAAATCCAAAAATGCTTGATGACGTCACATACCAAATGGATGGTCTATAAATTTGTGTTCAGAGCATTTTCAGTTCATTTCTGAATTCTGATGAGATTCAATTAAAATGACATTGAATTTGAGTTGGTATGACGGGAGCAGAAATTAACTTTGGTAGTTTTTATATTCTTTTAGGAGTCGGGTGCTCTATCTTCATCTGAATCAGCCATGCCGTCTTATAATTGGAGATGGACAATTGAACATGTCATCTATCCAGCTTTCAAATCAATTCTCCTACCTCCCAAGAGTTCAGCGGAAGACGCTAGTGTTCTTCAGATTGCCAACCTACCAGACTTGTATAAAGTCTTTGAGAGGTGCTGATGTGACCTTTTATTTCAAATGGCACGTCTTCTATTAGTGAAGTTCAGGTGTTACAACATGACCCCATGTCTACCGCATCACTTAGTAATAAGAAGAAACAGTGAGGTTCAGGTTACCAGATGACCTCATGTTTACCTCATTACAGATATTGTTAATGGTTGTATTCAGTGAGATTGAGGTCACAACAGCATATAGCCTCATGAAAGGTCTGACTCTGTTTAAATTATTGTGCACTGAGATTTTGTCGCAGCATGACCTCATAATTGCATCATCAGAGACTTTACAAATTGTAACCCAGTGCTGTAAGGTTGGATGGTACGATCCAGTTGGCGAACATCGTACCAATTATGAATCTGTCATATAGCATTGTCAAAGGTAAAGACAAAAAAGCATTTTGATATTTATACAAAGTTGTTACATTGAGAAACTTGTATAAAGACTGTCTTTCCACAATGCAAAGGTTTGGTTCTATTAAAGACTTGACTTCTTCCCACTATTCAGAAGTATGTTGTTTGGGTGAAACAACTTGTGTTTAAAGGCACCAGTTGTGTCAAAAATGGCACAACTTAATGCCATTTTTGACACAACTTGTGTATTTCAACACAAGTTGTTATAGAAATGACAACAATTTACTGAATTTAGTCATTGTGGTTAAATGGTTGTGAAATTAAAGAACTAAGTACTGTTATAAATAGTATTTTTTTAAGATTAGCAAGCATACCTTATAACTTTTGCATTCTGTTTTTGCTTGTATAATAAAAAGATTCACAATAAAAATTATCACGTTCCTTTTTGATTTATTTTATTGTTTGTTTCTTAGAGTTTTTTTTGTGTTTGAAAATATAACTCCGATCTGCCTTTTTTATATGTGTAGAAATATGTTCACTGTCTTGTGCTAGATACCGATTTAAACATAGTTGAATACTTTAGGATTTCTGAATTCAAACCTTTTTGTGTTAGCCTGGTGAAAAAACAGCTGATTTTGTTCTGAAGATATAAACAAAATCTGCTTTTTTGATCTACTTCTCTATTGCCAAGAATACTGTTCCCAAAAGCTCATTGAAATCTATAACTCCACACAGTTATCGAAAGGCTGAATGACCATTTATTTAACAATCCTCCTTAATTGTTGACTCTTGTTTCAGACCTTTTCAGACTCTCACTCATTATGAAAGACAATATTTATGAAGTCATTATTTTTATTAATAAATTTTTAATGAATTGAAAAAAAAAATTGTGATTTACTCCCAAAACAGTTTTCATCATCTAAAATAAATTGTTAATTAATTGATGTTAAATTTGCATGTTAAAATTTTATGTCGTTTTACACAAATTCCTCCTTTGGACAGCAACGTAATCTGAAAGTTGTATGCAAATATTTCAGTTTTGGGTCCGCCCTCTCTCGGTCAAAGGTCAAACTAAAATGGCGGCCTCCATGCGAAAGGTTCGTCTGCTGGTCGAGGCGAAGATTTTATTTAAAAAACTGCTGGGTAGCAACGTTGCTTTTCCTGCTAAGTGTTCGCATATTAACTCAAGGGCGTTGTCTACGACTTTTGGTAAGATTTTGTAGAGCATTAATTTGTTAAAAGTTCCATTTGACAGGCGTTTTTTTGACATTATCGAGTTTCTTCTTTCTCGTCTGCTCGTTGACAACTACACTACTGTCATTGCATGCAGGATTGATGATTGTGTTGTGTGTGGTGACGTGTGTGTGTGTGCATAAACTATACCGTTGAACTGGGGTGCTGCATTGCACTCCTTAAATTTTTTTGGACATCTTACTCGGTCCGAGCAGATATATACTCTCGACACTGACAAGTGACTGTGCCTTTGGTCTTGGAAGCATGATATTCTTCCTTCTTTTTAATCTGTTTTGATTTGCGATTTATTTAAATTGTTATTATTATTTTGACAATTGCCCCAAGCATGCCAAGAAAAATTAGCAAAATAGTTGAAAAGTCAACATCATCATGATATACAAACAGCATGTGTAATGTTGTTGTAGCTCTTCACTCAATTCATTTTGCTATATTTTTGCAGCGTGGCTGCTTTGTAATAATTAAAATATCTATTAAATTCTAATTTATTCAAATGAGATATTCCTTTTTGTAAAAATTAGTGAAAAGCTGGTGGCAGGATAAGGAAATTTTTCCTTAATAACTGGGGCACTGTACTGGTGCGCTGCACTCCTCTTTTTGAAATGTTGACTTCAATTGTCCTCAATGTCAAAAAGTGGAGTAAGGCGCTCGAGTTACTTGGTCCAAGACCCGAGACACACCAAGGAAAACTGTTAGGCCTTGTTGTAGTAAGGGCCTGCATGTACAGTACATCATGATCTTGTCAAAACTAGGCATTGATTTTACAATTAAAAGAAATTTATGTTTTCTGAAAAATATCTGATGAATGAAATTGAAAGCATTAAAAACAAAGAACTGTAATTCGTGCAAATAATTGTTTTTAATTAAAAGTGATTTATAGTGATGGCTATATAAATTAATACTGTGCCATTCTTACGCAGAGAAAAAAGATGCCAAGAAGAACCCAAGTGGAAGCACTGAGTACAAATCTCCATTAGTAGGTATCAAGGTGCTAGACCTTACAAGGTAAGTTTGATCATTGTGTTGGTCTTTGCTTCTGGGTGAATTGTCGCTTTTCTCAGACAAGATTATAACTTTGAGTACTAAATATGAATGTCTTATTTACATTTTTGAGTGTCTTTATTTATTCATGGAGGTAGAAATATCTCTGTTTCTCTACCACCCCTATTTATTCATACATTTTCCTTCTGTTTTCTGCCATTTCATTTTTTAACTGTTTTATATGTATTTTTTCTTCTATTTACTATTTTATTTGATGATTGTCTATATTTATTCATAATGCATTTTTTCTTTTATTTTTTATTGTTGTAAATTATATACTGACAAGGCGTCACTTTGAAGCGTAGAACTGTTTGAGAAAGATAAAAATTGTGTCCAAAATTGTAACCATGTTAAAAATTTGAGTAGTGATGATTGTAACTTTGTGGATCCTAACCAGAGTGACTAGAAAGTTTGGACCATCGCTACGAGTTAAGAGTTGTCCGTAATTATGACAAATCCACATATTTTTCTAGAGTACTTGCAGGTCCTTTTTGTACGATGATGCTAGGTGATCTAGGGGCAGATGTTATCAAAGTGGAAAGACCAGGTAGGCATACGGCCACTATGGCGTCACAAAACATTTCAAAGTTTGGAGTCTCAGAAAAAACTTTTAAACTGAATTCTTTGTTGGGCAAATCTCAAAATGCATTCCTAGTGGTTTAACTGAAATGGATGTAAATCTCTCTTCTGACATTTTTTCAAGTGGTATGATTTTGATCAGCCGTTGTCAAATAAGATTTATGTCTTTGTGTTTATGTAGAAAGAAATGTTATTCATGTTGATTTCTTTATAAAGATAGTTGTTGACAATTGATCACAATGATTACTGCAGGAGTTGGTGATGACACTCGTCAGTGGGGTCCACCATTTGTTGGTGACGAAAGCTGCTACTTTTTATCGATCAACCGAAACAAAAAGGTGAGACATTCAGCTTTAAAAGAAAAATCTAAAAGCATTCACACCTGGCATTATTTTCAGGCAACCTAAAGGCAACCAACTGCACTAGTTGCGACACCATCTTACTGTCGCCAAGAAAATTATACGTAGATGAAAGTGTGAATGTTTTTTCTTCCTGGAACTGGTTCCCATACATGGCTCCGTGTCACATCGCTCTAACGATTAAAGAGTGAAAAAAAGATGTTCCGATAATCAAACTTCTTTTGTCTTTACAACCAGAGTATATGTGTGAACCTCAAACACCCCGATGGTCTGAAGGTAATTCAGAAGATAGCGGCAACAAGTGACATTCTCGTTGAAAACTACGTTCCTGGTAAATTGACAGAGCTTGGTCTCGGCTATGAAGACTTGCAGAAGATTTCACCCTCTCTCATTTATTGTTCTATCACAGGTAAATTTAACACCTTGAAGAAAAATAATTCCTGTAAAAATGTGTTATTTGTGATTGAAAGAACTGAATTTTGTGCTTTTAATTTGTGCTGTTACTTTGATAGATCAGATACTTGTGTTGCGAGAGTTTTGATCGTTTTTTAATCCAGCTATTTGAATTATCCTGTAGTAGCTAATATTAATATTCTTCATCATTTGATGTTTTATTAGATATATATTGCTTTCTTGTGTTTGTTTATTTTCACTACAGGGTACCCTTTGAAACAAAGGGATTTGACTTTTATTTTGTATCAATTTGTGTGTGTGTTTTTCACTTTTTATAATATTTTCTTTTGTTGTTCATTCAAGTGCTTTGGAACTGATATAGAATGACCTTAACTGCGGGTCAGCCATTTGTTTGTCTTCTGTTCAATTCATTCTTGTATTTCAGTGTGATGCTACATGTACATTGTATATTCCTAATACTAATAGTTATTGATTGTACAATGTGTATCTCATCTGTTCCTGTTTTAATTTCATTTTTTTTGTTTTTTAATTCTGCTAGAAATATTTTACAATTTTTCCTATTTATTGCTAATTACTGATTGTTACTCACATCCAATTTGGCCTGTGGGCCAAGAAATGTGATGTTAGTAAAATCAAATAAAATCAATTCATTGACCAAACTGAGGCTGGAACGACAAAAACAGTCTGGTGCCTTTTGGTGTAATGAAAATCACACTTAGTATTACTAATGTAGACAGGGAACATGACACAGATTGTGGCAGCATATCTATAGTATGATTTACTAATGATTTTTGGTTGTATACTAAGGTTATGGGCCTGATGGACCTTATGCTGGGCGTGGTGGGTACGATGTAGTGGCAGCCGCTATGGGGGGCCTTCTTCACATCACGGGACCAGAAGTAAGCTAGTAAGCTAAGATAAAATATCCAGTGTGGCTTTGACTTACAAGGGGTGTGGTTTAACAAACCGGTATTGATTATAAGGAAGAGGATGGGTGGGGCAATGCAAAATGGGTGTGGTTTTTATGTTTTTAAGTTGATCAAGAATGGGCATGGCTGTTACATAAAAAATGTGTAGTCCTAATGGCTATGACATATCATGGGTGTGGTCCTAACATTGAAATTACTTTCAATTTTCAGCAAGGTGATCCAGTGAGAGTGGGCGTGGCCATGACTGATTTATCAACAGGTCTATTTGCCAAAGCGGCGATACTCGGCGCTCTTTTCCATCGAGAAAGAACGGGTCAGGGACAGAAGATTGACTGCAATCTTCTCTCAACCCAAGTGAGTACCCAAGTGTCTTAAACCTTTTCTTATTTCACTTCCTTAGATACATTCATTTGACTGGCATCTTCTCTCAATGGCTGTATGCCTGATCCCATGTAAAGCATAATCAGTTTAAAAGTGCAGTCCTAAGTCCAGCACCATTCAGTAAATAATAACACAAACTGTTGGACTCTGATTATGGTGGTATGCCTGATCTTATGTAAAGCTAAATCAGTTTACTAGTGCAGTCCTCAGTCCAACACCATTTAGTAACTCAACACTCAAACTGTTGGACTCTGATTATAAGACCTAGCCTTAAATTAACAAATCTTCTGTATCTCAAGTTTTGTACTTCATCCTGTTTTATTTCTGTTATCCATATAATACTTCATACATAACATTTTCATTTTTCTGTCAAGGTCGCAATCATGTCACACATTGGAACTAATTACCTGATGGCAGGTATGGAAGCCAAAAGATGGGGAACCGGACATGGTAGTATTGTCCCTTATCAGGTAGTTTATTCTTCAGCATTCTCCCTTATCAGTGGTCCCTTGGCTAATGGCTAAATAAAACACCGCATGAGGACCAGTCAAAATTCTCTCCAAATGGTCCGGCTGGCTAGTTCATTGTTGAATAGAATCTCTATAAATTCAATATGAAATATTAGATGTGTGAATAAGCTGGCGAGCTTGTGAAACAACTAGCTTTAACTGGTTCTTCTGGCTAATCACTGAACATGTTTATGACAAACCCTATCTTCACACTAAAAATAGTCATTGAAATTTAGTTTCAAATTAAAAAGTAAATAACTGTTGTTTTCTTTTAATGTCTTAGGCGTTCAAAACATCTGACGGCAGGTTTCTTATTGTTGGAGCTGGCAATAACGGCCACTTTACGATTTTATGCAAGGTACCCAAATTGTCCATTTTGTTTTATCTCAGATGTCATTTGCAAATACTGCTTTTGATCTTTTTCTATGAAGTGTTTTTGAAGGATTTGAATGCTTTCTTCATGGATGGTTGGAATTTGTTATTGTTTGTTTGCTTGTATGTTTGTTTGTTTGTAAAAGAGTCTATATTCAAGTAAAATGTATGTATGTTTTGACAGATATTCTGCATTTATTATAAATTGTATATATTTACAACTCACCAGCTGATCAGCTGGTTTCCTCTGTTTAAATCCTTTTTAGGGAGAGTCTCAAAAGTTGCACAGGTTCTATGCTCAAAAGAACGTGTTTGTGGGCTCTTGTCATGCTCCACCACTTACATGTGTTGTTGTAGCCTTTATTTAATACTTAGTGATAACTTAATAATTGCTGAGATATTCCTTTTTCTAGTAGTTGATTGTTGACAACATTGAGTTTACCTAGGTGTTATTACTTCATTTATATTGTTAAGTAATGTTTACTAAGGCAATTTGTAATATGCCATAAGTACTGTATCTGGTAGGCTTAAATACTTTAGAAGAGAACATGATGTGTCTATAATTGCATGAAACAGGTGTTCTGATCTTTAAATAGATTGCCTTTACCTTTTACATCAATGCCCTGATATCTGATTTGTCCATCTTTTGCAGCTTCTGAAAATGGATTATCTTATAAATGATGAACGATATGGATCTAATGAATTAAGGGTTCTCAACCGGCCATCACTCATAGCAGGATTGTCTAATAGGTAAATAAGATCCACCTTACCAATTAATATTACTACTAATTAAAAACACCTGTTGTGTTGAGATGACAGTAAATTAAACCCTGTTTTAATATGAGATTGCAAAGCTTATCAAAAAGTAATGGAGACCCAGTTAGATCACTGTTAATAACCCATAATCAATAATGCATTTCCCTTTAAAAATGATATGACACTCCTGGTTCATCGATTCACCTATCATGTTTGGCAGATTTAAGAATTCAGACATAATACACAATTCAAGCTGAATTACCCCAAAGCAATTGGCAGTGGTGAGTGTGGATCTTCTTAAGGCCTCTTTTTAGCCGATGAGATCTGTCATGATGGAAAATTTTATTAGTTTTGTATTAAAGGAACGTTACAGAACTGGTAATTAAAATTTTCTTTAAGATCACAGATTTACATAAAATTTACACGGTCTAATGATGATGATAGTAGAAAACATCCCTAGAAATATTTCTGTCTGAAATGCCATATTTGATGAGAA
>JAUELU010000025.1:926784-937878 GCA_032357145.1 Evasterias troschelii
GGAGTCATTAGTTGGTACTCACCAGGACTATATGCCCAGTCAATATAACCATGGAGTCATTAGTTGGTACTCACCAGTCCTATATGCCCAGTCAATATAACCATGGAGTCATTAGTTGGTACTCACCAGGACTATATGCCCAGTCAATATAACCATGGAGTCATTAGTTGGTACTCACCAGGACTATATGCCCAGTGGATATATCCATATTGGACTGGACAGGTTCTTCACTCCATGAGGAGGTACTACTGCGGCTAGATGGGCTTGGTGCTGCACCGTCACTCATAGCTACGCTGCTGATTCGACTCAACGGCTCTGGTTTCTCAGAAGACTTACTGGCCATGCGCTGCCGACACAAGTCCTGCAAAAACAAATACACACAAATTATAAAGAAAAGATGTTGATAAACAGAACAGGGGTGAGAGTCACTGCTGACAACAAGGTCTGAAACAAAGATCCAAACTTAAGGAGGAATGTTGAAATGATGACATTTCAACCTTTTGGTAACCCCTGGAGTGGTGGATTCCAAGAAGTGTCTAAGAACAGTATCCTTAGCACTAGAGAAGTAGATCAAGGAGCAGAGTTTCTTAACATCAGAAGAAAATAACAGCAATTATTTTCACTGGACAGACACAGAGTCTGAATTCGGCTAAGACCGAAGTTTCTCATCCCTTTGTTTGTTTTTGTGTCTTTCACTCCCTTTGTTCTACAATTTTTCGTTTTTTTCCTTTTAATTATAAGATTAGTACAAATTGTAAATATAATTTCAGTTTTAAAAACTATCTTAAGGTGGCAATTATCAATCCATGAACAAAATTTGTGAATATGAAACTGTCAATGTCTTAACAAAACTTTAAAATTAAATATTAAGCTTAATAATCAATGACAACTGTAATAAATGCAACCTTACACAAACAATGATTCTATTCGGTCATGACAGATACACATTTCAATCATTACAGCCCATAATTACCCAAGTGTCAAGAGATAGCCCTATCCAGTAGCTGGAGTATATGAAGTTACATCTCCCCCCCCCATACAAACAACCACCTGTACAGGTGTCCCATCCACTCTTGACCCTTCTATTGCTTACAGCAACCATTCCCTGCCTACCCTCAGACACCAACCTAAAGCTTTATCGGCATTCGGATGTTAATTTCATTTTTACGTGTCAGCGGAGCTAGCCATACTCTTGGGTGGATGGAGGGACCTAAAGCTATGATGCACTAGGGTATCCTTCAAGTGTCACATGCACTTTCTTTGGGGGGGAGGGGGGGGGGGGGGTGTTGATAAGGGTAATGAATCCCTACATTTGAATATTGGATTGACCCATTAGAATGGCATTGGAGTGGTGGGTAGGTATGTTTTGATAACGATTGGGTTACGCATAACTGGAGGGGACGTGTACCAAGGCCATGTCAACAGACTGTCAGTAAAGATCTTTTCTGATCTTTTCTCGTCTTCGCCGTCATTGGCTTTTCTCTTCGTCCAGGAATCTTCTCCTCGATCTTGAGCAAACTGAGGATCAGGTTAGCGGGTGTGGTTGTTCTTTCTTTGTTTTCTACCTGGTAGAAATCCTGCATCTGACTGCAACATTGGATTGAGTTTTCAGTTCCTACCTGGTCATCTGAGCTTTCCCCCAATTGGGGTCCACATCCCAAATCCTAATCTAAACACTCCATCATTGTCTTCTTCGTCACGTATTTCTTCGCATTAAAGACAACAAGGCAAGTAAGTTTCTTAGTTTAATAACTAGATGTAAATCAACTTGTGGGAGACATTTTGGACAGATTGAACAATGAGTGTTTTTCAGGAACACAAAGAGGCGGCCGACTTCCCAGGTAAATCCATTGTTCTTGAAAACATAAACAATGGAAAACTACCCGGGACACCTGCCGCCACCTAGGTTGCAAAAATTGTCAATCATCTTTACCTGATAATCAGCTGTTGCTTCCCCCTCTACAGCGCCCCCGTTGGCCGCGAGTCCCTTCAGCTTGGCTCTGATCCTGGACTTCTGCCGGTAGCAGTAGACAGTAATGACAGCAATCAGAATGCCTACGATACATGCCACCAAGACCACTGTAAGAATCACCAGTGTGGAGTTGTCGTCGGCTGGTGCATCCAGTACTGTTATGTGAGTCTGTAGAGAGGAAAACAAAATATATTTTTTTCTGATTAGAAAAGGAACAGGAAGCAAGATCTGAGAATTATTTGAAATTCAAGATGTGGGCGGGGGAAATTTGAGTCTTATTCTAATAAAATAACATCATGAACCAGATTCCCCTGGTGTAAAGGGAGACGAAATAACTACTGTCAATTTTTTGTCAAACGAGATGTTTTGATCAACCTTCTTTGCAAAACCTTCCAAAACACCAAGGAAGGGGAGTAAATCTTATTTCATTTTGTAGTAAACAACAACTTTTCAACATCACATACTGCGAAGGAAAACGTTTGGATGGAAAGTGTATGAGATATTAATCATTCAAAGCGGACAATATCAAACAATAAAAGTAGAAAGAGAAAATGAACTTCTATCATAATCACAAAATAAACAACTCTTGTACACAAATTCTTGAAGAAAACCAAGAAGTTTAGACCTATTGAGGGAGTCTCCAATGCCAACAATTATAACTGGTAAGCATCCTATATTTATTCCATTTACATTCAAGTGCAAGCTGTTACCAGGGACAGGCTGTAATGCATAAAGTACAATGCACTCCTGGCTCGGGGCGATGCATGTTTTTGCATATAAAGTCAATGACTTTGGAACACGATGCTTTATTACGGCTAGATGAACTCAATAAACATGGCTGTTGATGGTCTGCTTAGTTGTCGTGATCATTGCTCTCTGCTTTCTCTTTGTTCTTAATTAATAATTAATTACTTAAAACCACAATATCAGCAATTTTGGTTAATCTCTGTGGTAATTAATTAAGCCTTCAATTAATTTCACTCAAAATGATGAGCTGATATCTGCCTAATTAAAACTTTATTTTTTTTTTTACTCGTAGAACAAAAAAAAGGATTACCCGTAGACTACCAAAAAACCTGTATTACATCTGCACCTCGTAAGAAACATGGCAACAAATATTTGAAATTAGGGAAAATTAAAAGCTTTTGCCAACAGTATACAGTTTGCTTAGGTATGTTTATTTGCAAGGCAGTAAATCATAAATATTTATTGTAAAGCGGTAATGAGCGCTACATGGGCTGAGGCAGGAACAGTGATTATACACTGTGACCAGTCACGTTGAAATGGGTTCAAGAGTAATCAGAAATTAAAGGAATATTTCCATTGTTTCTGTTTCAGTTTGATTGATCGCGACCGATTCTTTGATCAGAAGCTTTTAAAAGATTTCTAATGTCAATTTAAGTTCCATCTACCATTGGTCCAGTTAACGACTGATGTTTCACAGACAGGCGTAATCTCCGCTAAAGAAGAAAAAAAAGTACAAACAAGCGACAGATTTATCTAACAAAATAACCCTTGAAATTTCTGGGCGGTAATCCTCCTTTCCCTGAGAGCGTCGATGCTGGGTTAACCTGTTGGATTTGGACCGACCGACAACTGGCGCCACTTAATTTCCCCTGGGATTCTCCTTTGATTCAAGGGGTTCACGCAAAAGCCATTTCCGGCTTTGACGCATGCTGATAAACCGGTACCTGCTTTCTCGGTAACCGGTTAGAATCAACACGGGGCCGGAGATTGGTTATCAGCTAAGCAGCTGCTCAGTTCATGCCAAGGAATTTCTCTCTCTCTCTTCCTCCCGCTCTTGTGATACAGGGCTCTCATATTTACCAACTCATCAAATATTCCGCTGGGCTACTTTTTTGGTTGACACAGAAGCTGCTATGTATACTTGAGCTACGTGATTTCTTTTAAAGCTCTGCAGATATCAAGATCGGGGAGGAACTGACGTTAGAGAAAGGCTCTACTTCAAGAAGGCAGGATGTTAAAAATGGGTTGATAACTTTTGACTGAAACATAACCTCAGCAGGTGTCTGTCTTATGACGTCTGTTTTATTCTTTTCTTCCGTTGTGCCGTTCCCTCTCTTTCTTCCGCCCGTTTCAACTTGCAATGTCTATCACAGCAAGAGCAAATATGAGACTTTATAAGATGAATAGATATCGGGTTGACGCTCTAGGGCACGGCAATGCCATTGGAATTGCAAATGAGGCTTCTGCCACCGCTAGGAGTCCAAGCTTTCAAATGTCATTTCAAATCCTGCGATCGCGAGAACACATTATTCAGCCAGGATGTTCAGACCGGTTAATTCCATAGACACCATTCCGGTGCTCTAGGGAAGCTGTCCACACCTTAAAACATACTCTGACCACCGTCCCTCTCACTCTCTCCTTTTTAAACTCTCTCGCTCTTTGATCAAGCCTTTTTTTATATTTATTTGCAATGCTGAGATTACTTTGAAATGGCTACACGGTGATTCCAATCTTTCATCCTTAGAAATATATTCTCAATTTGATTTGAACATGAATTTCTCTGACAAGTTTCCCGCTTAGTGAATGAATTTACCACAGCAGGGCAAAACAATTCTATACAATTCAATCTGAACCTTCCAAATTCTGCTTCAAGCTTTTTATTAAGAGCTGAAATTAGTGGACGGAATTTGACAAGGGAGATGTCCTTCAATAATCAAAACTCATGGATTCCAATCCACTCACAAATGACACAAACATTTTTGGGCTGACATTTCTTAAAGTCAGGTTTGTATGCGAGTCTCGGCCCTCAGGCAGTTAAAGTGGAAATGAAATTTGACATTTAACAAAGCTGAACTGGAATGACCCCAATGTTTGCTAGACCGATTCAAAACGGAATACAAACTCAACTTAACTCAACATAAACTCAGACCCCACAACTGTCACAAATCTGCCTTAATCCTTTTACTGGTGTTGTCAGAGGTGGGTAGATTTAAGACCGCACATGTTAATAAGTCATCAAATAAAACAATTCACTTGGAATTGCAATTCTGTTTTGATTAAGCCTCCTTTCCTTCCAGCCTATTCTGTGCTCATAAAGTCAACACTTTCTTGCAGTATGGTTAAACGAAGCAACTTTAATGAGCTGATTACAAGCGCTAAACATTTTGTATCGTTGTGATTAGAAACAGCTTTGTAGAAGCGTCACTTAAGAATAAACTCTGTCACCCAGGAGAAAAACTGTCACCATAATGATTCCGGGAATAAAGAAGATGCTTTCCCGCAAGAACTAACTTCTTAAACCTCTGAAGCATCTTATTTAAAGGTCATTGCTTTAATTTCTTTAATCGCAGCGATAGCTTTGCCGGACGGATAGGGGAATTTATTGGTCAGATACTAACGTGTTTATTTACCACACAAAAGCAGCAAATTTTGTTCCTAAATAACCTTCCGGGTTTTGTTTGTCAGAACTCATAAGCGTAAGTCCCTTTGTGCAACAGCAATAACACATACTGATTACTTTTATATCCCAAAGGGCTCAAATGAGTTCAGTCTCTGTATTGTAATGTACATTTGAATTAAGCAACAACAAGAAGAAGAGAAAAAGAAACTCTACCAAACCCAAGATGTCTTGCTTAATAGGGTTTATAGTCTAGTTGGAAAATTTGATGATTGATTAATGAATTAATTGATTAATTGATTGAAAAATCACTTAAAATTAACAACCTTCTACATTCTAAGTAGATACTTTTATTCACAGACAACATAACAAACAAGTTGAAACCTATCTACAAAATATCTGACCAATTTTAGTCGCGACATATTTTCTAATGTTTTCCCCATGCAGCCAAAGCTTTCAGGTCACTGAGCCTTTGCACACCTCTAGTTCTGCACTCTGTAGCCATTGATCGTAGTAATATCCTGTTATAATGTCCCTATTAACACACATATTAGGCTTGATTGGAGCCAGAGACTGCAATGTGTAGCCTATGCCACGTGGCAGCACGCGCTCCTATTGTTCCCTCGACAAACACCGAGCTACCAACTCTGACAAAGGCACTATGAATGGAACACACTGAGGGCTGTTTTTAGTTTCAGAGTGGATTATATACTGAGAGGGATGGGACAAGTGATTATCAGCAGCTGGTTGGGTTTATTATGAATAGAGACTATTGGTTGTGTTTGTTCTAAACGGTCAAAGGCCGAGATTGTCTGAAGTAGGAGACTGTTGTATCACCTAAACCAAACGGAACAACGGTCGGAATATTCACTCAGTTCTATTATTATATATTTGTAAACGAAGCAGCAGTTCTATTGAAGACTGGAGCATCTATGATAATGTTTGAATATAGACTCACATAAACAACTTATATATATATTTTTTTACAGTTCATGGTGTTGACATCAAAATAGGAATATCATTAAAAAGTGAATAAATTAATATTTAACAGTTTTCTTCTTCTTTAAATGTTGGTTTCCTGCCAAGATCAAGGGAGCAGGAAATTTTCAAATGTCTCTTTCACCTTCTTGAAATGGTTACCTTCAATGGTTGGAAACCCGTTCACAAAGAAAAGAAAAACGATCATTGCAGCATCTGTTTTTTCTCTCTCTGATTCTCTTGACCACCAGAACAGCTCAGAGAAATCTGAGGTGAAACTACACAGTAGTGAAACGCATGACCTGGTTTACCATCTAAAACGATCAATAAAACTTGCACTTCTAACGGATCGGCACCATGTCGTCGCTGTCGTCCCCCACCCTCCCTGAAAGAGCCAGGGTAGAAAAACACAAGGGATGTCTTGCCAAACAACACACAGAAACCCTTTAGCATTTTTGCAACTGTGTCCAACCTTCCCCCTTCCAGATCGATAAAATCAATTCAAACAATTCTTTGCAGACAAATTATGTTTTGTTTGTTTCTCACGATGCAAAAAAACCCACATACAGCTTGGAAGAAAGAAGAAAAAGAAAAAAGGAAAAACAAAAACACACACACAGGAGGTTTCTATAGCAATTTGTTTTTTTTATGATGGAGAAGGCTGTGCTTCTGAAGAAAAACTATCTTGAAAATACGATGTGTGAAATTAAATTAATTAAAAGGACGCTGAAATTGAATAATGGAATTTTCCGAAGCAATATTGAATTTCTGCTAAAATGTCCGTTATGTGTAACTTGATAGACCATCACTGACTCCAGTTAAAAAAGAAAAAAAAGGGGACATTAAAACACACACTCCCCAAAAATAATAATTTAAAAACAGGAGGGGGGGAAGATATGAAAATTAAGCTTTTTGAGTATAGATTGATGAGTGCCTGATTTACTGTTTTGAAAAAACACAAATATATGAGGAAAACTGAGAGGTGTTTCCATGGAGATGTGGGATCCAACTTCTCTGATTTATTTTTATTTTTTTTCAGAGACTAGATCATTCAAAAAAACTGACTCTTACCAAACCATCCCTTAAACATCATATGTTCTGGTTTGTAGGCAGCTATTAGCAGTGTTGCAAAAACACTTACAAAATCTTTGCTGAATTGATAATGGATACACGATCTCAGAGTGCCCACTCAGCGTCTCATGCATATTCATCTCCTCCATGCCTTATACATATTCATAAGGTAAAAGCACACCGGTTTCAGAGATTAATGGAGAGATACGGAGGGAGGACTTGTAGGGAACGGAGAGAGTTTATTCCATTATATAGAAAGGCTCTGGCCTATACCTCAAGGGACTGTGCCTCAATGCATGCGTGACATGTAACGTCCAATGACTGATTTCTGCACTAGCTCTCTGTCCTTTCAGAGAATATTCTGGCAAGATTCTTGCATTTCTGTCTATTTTGGTACAAAGGCAAGGAAGTAGTAGAGAAGAATATCTCGGGCGGCTACGGCGTAGAAGAAGAAATGATAACATCATCTTCTTTTGAATCTCATTCTAAACTGTTACTCAAAATTATTATTATTCTTATTATGTTTTTTTTTGTTTTTTTTTTGTTTTTCATATGGCAACCACAGTGCAAACTAAAAATGGACTGATAAAAATTCATATTAATTGACAAAAAAATTCTATAAAAAGGGACACATTTTATGTACGTTTATTGTCATTCACACACCATCGATGATACAATAAGAAACTATCACCATAAACATTTTATTAACAAAACTAATGACTAATAAATGCAGAGCTGCCGACATTTGCATCTTGCAATCAGTGAGAATTTGTCCAACAATCAGGGAGATATTTTAAATTACATTCAACACAATAGGGAACAAGTTTTCATAATCAGGAAGTTTTTTAAATTTGTTCATCAGAACATGGAAAGTGTAGAAGAAAGGAAGAATGAATAAAGCTGACAAGAATGCAGGTAAAGACAATATAATGATGCCTCACAGGTCAGTGCAATGTTATACCTTAATTTATTTTATCATTGTATTCTGGATGAGATGGGCCCATAATTAATTAACGTGATGTTCGTACTACATAATTAAATATTTGCAACTTCCCTCAAATGAAAATTCATGTTGAATCTAGATCCGGAATGACCCGAGGCAAAAACAAAATTCAATGTAGATTTATTCCAGCCACAATTGGGCTGGATTCAGGTATCAACAGACCATGAAATTGCCTCCAAAAACAAACCGCACTAGATAAATATTAATTTTTTAAGAAGCAGACGTAACAGCCACTAGGAGACTAAGAAATGACTGATAGTCATCTGCCGCAATGTCGGGTATAATTATGATGGAAAGCATGCCGTACCACTCCGACTCCATACACCAATTGTAAAATCATCACGACTCTCAAAACATGAACCATATTAAACCCACCCAAATCTGCATATCAGATTTCCCTTAATTTTGGTTTAAGGTCGACTACGGCAGAAAGGCCATTACTGACCTCCTGAATCAAGATACATCAAACACACTGAAGGCACCCACCCATTCACCAATACTCGTAATATAATTAACCTAACATGGATACAACTGTAGCTGGCAACATGACGGTACAGAATCAAATTATCAGCGCAGAGAAAAAGTGGCGCCATGTTTTGTGTGTTCAAACCTCGGTGATGGTGCAAAGGTTTGCAGGGGCTCTGTTTAGGGATTTTGACGCTGCATATGTTTGCCGTTTGGCACTTGGGCACTGTTTGAGTGTACACAACGTGACAGGAATATTCATTCCCGGCTTGCCTCTTATTTATCTCAATCAAACCGCTGGAAGTAAAATAAATCGGACAATTTGAGTCAGGGATGTTACAGTAGTCACTGGGAGCAAGCGCAGAAGAAAGAAAAGAAAACAAAATAGACAAAAAGGACAACTTTATTGCCCTTAAAACGGTGTTGAGTTGTGTTACTTATTTTGATGCAAGTAATAGCTTTCACAAAGCATACAAAGGAAGCAGCTACTTACCACTAATAAAAGAAGATAAATAGAGTCGATTCAGATCTTTTTCTCATCGTCAAAAATGCACATTTACAGTTCAGTAATTACACTTTTGAGATCAGTAGTATATCTTTTGTATGGGGGAAAAAAAAAATTCCCCTAAAAATAATCACTACACAGCAGGGCTTTAAATACTGCATTTCACTGCAATCATTTTTTACTGCAAAATATGGCAGACTATTCATAAATTTTATATCAGTTTTGAATCCTGTAGTTTGAACAAACAACACTTAGTTTTAGTTTTGTTATAGCCTTGTCACCTCGAGCTGAGTGTCTCATAAACTAGTCAGGATGAATTTGCATAAAAACAATACAGAGAAACAACAGCACAGTCTGCTGTATGTACAATGACTCAACACGCTAGAATTGTATACCTGCATCAATGCATCATGGTACAATATGGAGCAACTAATGTTCAAACCATTCCCTACAACTCCTTTATTCCAAGCTCATTTCTCTTCCATTTCGTCTACCACTTTTTGCCCTTTTTTCCCTTTTAAGTAATCACAATTTGAGTAGTACCCAAACTGTAAAATGTATTACTCTGTTGATAGCTATGATGAATTATCATCATGGATGGGTTGGTATATAAACCATCACCTAAAGCCACAAAGATTTCTAACATTCATTAGCCAATTAACGATACTAATAACAGAGAGATGGTATAGAACATGTACATCTACTCTATAGGCCATGACAAGAGTGTTCTCATACAATACCTGGCAGTCCAGATAGTACTCAATTGGGAAGATTTGACATCTTGAGTCTACTCATAACTGCCACATAAAATCAAGAGTTACAGATGAAATCATCAGCTGAACAAATTTGTTGATATGCCTTCTTTCTTCATATTAAAAATTAATAACAAATCAGACAGTGCTTTCTCCATGAGGTACAAGATTTGATGTATTCTTCCACTGGGCTGTATACATGCAAATTGTGCCTGCAGGAAGTCCAGGCTCGGAGTCTCTCTGTAAACATGAAACGTTGCAGATTGCATGGTCTATTATGGAGGCTTATTCAAAGGCACAAAAATAGAGATAGATTTCAGAAGATAAAGGAAACAGTTTCTCTGCTCCTTTACATCACATGACCTTCAATGTCGTCCCAACATAATTTATAAGCCAGCCTGGGCCATGTCACAACTCCAGTTCAACCATGAGTCACAAGACCCTGCCCTTCGTACACGGCCAATGAAAACATCCACAAGTGCGTTAATTCACTAAGTGCCAGAGCGCTACCAACATGTGTAGCATAAACACGGCATAGAACACATAAACCATCCAACACAGTTACATTTATCGCATGATGTTCACGGATGAAAAATGATAAAACTTACCCCCGTACGTTTACTTGATAATGCAACAGAACACTATTCCAACAACAGACACGCTTAATATGTTTATGAGCTCTGGAAATTGTTAATCAGGTTGTACAACAATGAAGGAATCAATATGTACTGCCTATAAACAAGACTGTTGAGCAGGTGAAGGCGTAATTGTGTATAGTAGGCTCTTACAGCCACCATA
The DNA here is from genome assembly GCA_032357145.1 of Evasterias troschelii. Classification (NCBI taxonomy): domain Eukaryota; kingdom Metazoa; phylum Echinodermata; class Asteroidea; order Forcipulatida; family Asteriidae; genus Evasterias; species Evasterias troschelii. The sequence goes on from JAUELU010000025.1 coordinate 937,693, forward strand.
TGCAGATAAATTATTATGCAGCACAAATTACAGCCAGTCTATTGTACAATACTGAATTAAAGGGAACATACTGTACATGATGTCAATTATTTACAATCAATGAGTAGGGAACAATTTCGTCCAGCAATTTTGCTCAGCAAAACTTTTAGACTGAGCCTAATTTGTGCAAACTGAATGCTTACATTG
>JAUELU010000025.1:1134264-1150942 GCA_032357145.1 Evasterias troschelii
CAAATAATTAACTCCACTTAATTTTAGGCCCAGTGTTGGCGCCCTCGCTTGGCTAGCTTGCAATTTTTTTTTGTTTTTTTGTTTTCCTTCTATATTGTCATAATGCTTTTTCGCAACCATGGCTGCGGCTTATTCTTCGGTTATTTGGGAAACGTGTGCTTTAAACAGGAGAACGGAGCCAAGCCAACTTTTTGAAAAAGAAAAACATTTGTTTATTTGAGAAAAAAATATTGCTTTTGCAAATCGCTTACCAACCCTAAAAGTACTCGTGGTACAAATGCAAAAAAAAAATAGTTAGTGGCCTGACTTTTCAACCCGAAGCCTTCTCGAAAGACTCTGCTAGGGTCGAAACATAAGGCTAACTATTGTTGGCAAGAATTTAATGTGACTGATACCGAAACCTAAGATATCATTAGAAACTTCATCATTTATTTCACCAGGACTGTTCAAGGATGAGGATGAGGAAAGTGGACGGCAATTGACCGAATACAAAGCATGTTAGTTTCCCGCCCAAACATCATGAACTCAAAGTGGAATGTTTGAAGCTTTTAGGTTTAGATAAGAAATAGGTACATACTCATATACATATTGCGGGTACTGTAATCTCTTTGAAGGAGTGTCGACACTGAAAAGATCGACTTGAATAGTCTCTAAATGGCAAGGCTTGATCCGAACTTTAAATATTCCAACTATTTTATTCGAAGTTTATTACTTGTATAGATTAAGGTTTCCAACCCATTTTTGGTTTGGTGATCACTTAGGGACAGGAAGGATGAGGGAGGGGCATCGTAGATGCATTTTTCTCACACCCCACACACACCTGTTTGTCGAACCGCAAAGAGAACTTCTCTTTGCTCTCCCGTTAATTGTTCGGATTTTAGAGAATTTTCTCCATAATGTTTTGTTTTTGTTCACAAAATCAAAGCAAGGGCGTCCAATGTCTGTCAAATTACCCGAATCCTTTATGTTAAAGTCATGTGTGTCAAATGGTATAGGCGCCTCCTTACACACACCTGTCCTTTTTTTATTGGGGGCCGGGGGGGGGGAGAGCCAAATCAATGCCTGTGAGATCAATTAAATCATCACTGTTCTCATGAATAATCGATATATCGAAGAAATAATTGTTCATCCAAAGGGTCATTCAGATGTGATCATATTTGCCTCTTGAGCATTCAATATAAGCATGCTATATTCAAGAACTCCATCAATTACCCTTAACAAGTCTCGAAGCTGACTTTGGTCAAATTGTACTCGAAATAAAAAAAAAACGCGATCAATGAATGGGCGCCGGACACATCAAATATCTACTCATGAACTATTGGTGCTCTGGGGCAAAGAAATCTAAGAGTTCTGTCATATCTTTAGTTTCAGAAATAGAAACATAACAAACACGATTTGTCTTAACTCAGTCCCATTCTCGTCTTCATACGCGGTCTCCCATCCTTAAAACCAGATCTAATCACCCCGGGGATTCAACAAGGCACAACACGCCTCTCCTTCGATTTAAGATGAACAAATCCGTAATGTGAGAGAACGGATTGCATTAAGACGGAGTGTCTCCCAAGACGGTATATTTGTCTCCCTGAACACTGGCCATGGCGTATATGGATAGTCGAAGAATTTCTATTTATGTAAAAAAAAAAAAACACCCTGAAATATGATCGACAAGGGTTGCTAAAATTTTACTTTCGTTTTTATAAAAATAATGTTGGAGCGTTTGAATGGTAAAGTAAACACTGAAGTAGGAACTTGAGAATGTTGTTTGATGCCGTCCTGGGATCTTGTATTAGGACATTTAATCACGTCTCGTGACAATCTGTGTCGAGTTCCTTGTACACACATCACGTTCTGCACGGATAACTTGCATACAAATAAAGGGAGTTGACTGTAGGCTACATTTTACTTGCAGCCTCGGTTTGGTTTCATTCCAGCCTCGGTTCGATTTAAATTGCAGCCTCGGTTTGATTTCAATTGTAGCCTCGGTTTGATTTCAATTGCATGCCTCGGTTTGATTTTACTTGTAGCCTCGACTTGATCTATCTTGGAGCCTCGGTTTGATTTATCAAAACAATTAGAACAACTAAAAAAACCCAATTTGGTTGTTCCATGAGGTCATAGTAGCTGTTTTCAATTAAATAATGGAGTTTTTTTCGTGCAATTGAATTTCAGAATAAAATTAATTGTAATTTTCTTGAAAAGGATAGTTAGTTCTTTTGTAACCAATCTTTATGTTATTATTGGTTTGTTTTTTTCTTTTTTGGACTCAGAATAGTTATATATAACAATGTTCGTGTGTAATTTATCCATGCTTAAAGATTGTATCAAAATAAACATAACAATTTGGGATAAAAGGTTGGGATAAAAGGTAATCATTAAAGCTTTTATCGATCAAAACAATTAACGATTTAATTGAATAAGTAATAAATAGGTCAACGAAAATTACTTGCAAATTGACAAACTGCATTTTTAAACAAGGTATGCAAATGCACAGATCAGTTCGTTGAAGTCAGTTAGCAAAAACATTTTTTAACCACACAAAATACGGTGCTTGACAGCCCTCTAAAATTTGCCCGGTCTACTCAAACGAACACCTTGAAAGACCCGGTGTATTATTTTAGCCTCTACGTGCGCCAAGTACACAGTGATTTTATCGTCTGCTTCTTCTGTTTGATCCACCCGTGTACAAAATTGTTCACAATTTACTCACGCACATTCTTCGCGCCTGAAAACTTTCAGGCTCGACCATTTGGAGTGTAGGGAATTCAAGTAAGAGATGCCTACACAAACACTAAATAAAGCGTTTAATCGTGTTTTCGGGCAGTATAAAAACAATTCTATGATTTGTAAAATAGTGTTGCTTGATAACTGTTTGATATTTAAGCTATCCAGTTCAATTATTTTCACTCATAAGTTGTTAGCTTGTACCTCTGTAAGAAGTAATTTGATCACTCAATGGTCAGAGCTTTGCTGGTCTGGCACCCAAGCCTCTTCTTATCACGTGTCATCACGTAAAGAAGTATACGAATATTCACTGCGGTGTTAATGGTGCAACAGCTAAGGAGCGTCATGGATGTGGTCACTGTTTTAGCGTCAAGTTTCATACAAAAAGGTAACTCATAAGTCTGTATTTTGCAACTAATTAAGTACAGAATACTGTCTGTAAGGTTGTTTTAATACTTTGTATGGAAATTACTCGCCAAGTAAAAGGCACCATTTGTAAATCTTCGTTGCTTTATTTCGGGATTAAATTAACATTGTATTTGTTCACACATTGGTTTCAGTGCAGACAACTAAACTATAATGTCCCAAGTAATAACGTGCATAATAATAATATTATAACAAATTTCCACTCGCTGTTGTTTCTCCAAAGAGTGTGACTTGTACTCGCTTATCTACCTTTTATGTATTGTTTATTGAAGGTAAGTTTGACGCAGTTGTAAAGGGAACAATGGTGGCCATTACGCTACATTCTTTCTTGTTTGAATTAGGGCACGTTTCTAAGTGAGCAAAATACCATTGTAAGGTGTTGTTGTAACCGGTTTCCCAACAGAGAAAGAGTGTTCGTTATTTAACACGACGTGACTTTTTATTGTACATCAACCAGTCAGTCTGGAATGGCTTTGTACTGGAGGATTCCAACCATACCTGGAGAGTATGGCAGCAAGTTTTTGGTACAAATCTTAAGTAGCCAATGTAGCATACAGTTGATCGGACACTGGTTTTTAGAAGAGTGCATTTTAATCATCTAGTTTATAATTAACGCACACAATACAGCAAAACTGTGAACAATTAAAAAAATAAAGTTATCATATTGGTTGGTGACATCAACGAAAATATAATCATGTTTTGTACACGTCTGCTTCGGGCTTATTTTGATTGTTGAAATAGATATAAGTTATGGCGATTTTTGCGGAGTTCTTAAAATACGATTTGGGTGATTGACAGAATTACACTCTGTAGGATTGGTATAGCTTTTATAATCAGTTGTCTTTACAGCAGGTAGTTGATAGGGTTGTGCCTTTGATGACACCAGCGTAGAATTTGGCACGGCAGTCGTAGTCGTAGTATGTCACGAGAAAGATATTTGGCGATAGGGCCATCGCAGATTTGCCATTGGAAAACATAATATACCTTTCTTTTGCAACGTCACAGCCCGAGTTTTTGCCAACCCAGGTTGGAAAAAGTATGGAAAGCCATAACTGCAAATCAAAAACAGATTGCCACAGTTTGTAGCAGTGTTACACAAATACTCGAAAATATTGTTTAATTTGTTGGAAACAAATCAACCAATCATGGAAGGTATTTCCGTTCATGAATCTTTACAGAAAATGTTGAATTTGTTCACAACATTTTTTAACACGGTTGAATGTTTTTGCTAACATTCGGCCGTCCACGCTAACCGGCGCACTTTGTTTCTATAGGTAGAACAACCACTAGCAGCCATTTTAAATAATTAGAAAATTGCTTGTTATTCTAGACATATATTTATCAAAAGTTAAATCTGCAATGGTTCTTTGCGACAGCAAAATGTCATTCTCATGGCGTACTCTGACCGTCTGTGTGACAAAATTCATGCTGTATCATCAAGGGCACACATGGGTGTATGGTGACTCATTTGTAAGGGGGCAGAGGGGTTGATTTGCCCGAAATTGTACACACTGATAAAACCATAAGTACCAACTTCTAACACCGGGTGAAAAGTCTATTTTGCTTTCTCTGTCCATTTGCTCTCTCTTCTTCTTGCTGTGCACAATTTCCTCACAGTTTTGCCCAATTTTGGGAGGGCAGTTGCCAAAACAAAAGATGAAAACAGAGAAAGAAATAATACTCCACATCCACTCAAAGGAAAACTACGATTCACATTTCATGCTGATTGATCTGTAAATTAATCCCAACTTGTGTTGGAGTCAGAAACGAACTGTTTACAGAAGGCTTTTAGATTTTCAAATTCATGAATATTTTATTAGAGATTTATGGTAAACCTCTGAGCACAGCTTATCTTTGTTTTTCTGCCAGACCGAAAGTTTGAAGAAATTATGTTGTAAGAAAAATACAGGTACAATTTATTATGTGCTTTAAAAACCTTTCCCCCCTTTTTTCTTAGTGTTGTTTGCTTTAAAATAGAGACAGATTAAGCGATGTTTTATTCACGGGCGTGATTATGCGAGCAACATTCTGAAAAACGTGTGAGGGCGTAGGAGGTCAAGGGTTAAGGTCTAAATAAGAATTTCAGAAGGAGGGGGGAAAGATGGGAGAGGTGTAATACAGAAGACACAGAGTCTCAGATGAAGCTATGAATAGTGGCGACGGAGTCCTCTGTGCTAGACGGATATGCCGCCTAAAATAGTTAATTAATTATCAAAGACACTTGGGACACGAGAGGGAGTGCGTCGAACGCCTCTTCAGCATCGTTATCTTATACAGCCCAAGTTTTCATTAACAAAGTGTGTTTGGGAACGCAAGAGGTGTTTATTTCGACGGGATGGCGAGTACACTGTGCGATGGAGACCTTGGGAGCTTTCTTGATCAGAATGCCAATGGGAAAGTCAAACGCAATCAAGGGCAAATTATTGAAACGTGACTTTTTCAGATATTCTAGGGTCTTCTTAAAGGAAATTGGCTATGGAGTTGACGACCGTGGGCATAGGGGTTCGGAGTAAAAGCTGAGGCAGCCACCAAATTACCTTGTAAAATGAGTCGACTGTCAATATATAATTTACTTCGAAAGCTTGAAGTAGTGCACAATATTAATTTCTTCTCGAATGTTGGGATTTTTCTGCCGAGACAAACAATTGCGCCCTCTAGTGGTGACAGGACCACCTAAAAGCGCCAGGGCGACTCTTGTGTATAAAATCTGACACAACCTTTAGCTTTACAGAACAAGAATGAAGCACATTTTAAATGAAAGTTAATGTTCCATAAATCATAGAGCAAGCAAGTTCCTTGCTCTATGCACATATTAATCAGATTAATTAAACGGAAAATGAAGTGTTTTTTTACCAGGCCGATTTTCAGTCTTCGAAAGAGTTCAAATATTATAAAAAGTCTCCATGCTGGCGACACAAATTATAACAGCTATCTTAATTCTGAGGCTACCAAAATAGTTAAAAGAAAACGTTGTAATTTTTATAGATTGTGTAACCATCGAGGGAAAATTAGATTCATAAGTTCTTTTAAAAGATACATCAAGAAGTTGTTATAAATCATTGACTAGTCAGTCCATTTTTTCAATTTAAATTTAACTGCGGAAATCCAGTTGTTTCCATTACACTGGACACCGATTTTAGATTCAGAATATGGCGACAGAGCCGGGTGGTTCGGCCACCTTGACTGGCCGGAAAGCTACCACTCGATCCCAAGCGCGTTCATTCAATCATTATTAAGACAATGACGTCAAACCCAAGACTCACTGGCCGCCGTAATCTGGCCACCGTCTTGCAGATATTATCAAGTTATCAGAGGGAACTAGGAAGCGACGAGTCGCAATTTAGAATGTGTGAATCTGCAAAGGACTGACTTTAACAAAACTGGATCCTGTTTCTGGATGGACAGATGGTATCATTATAGAGAAACAACCAGCCAGCGTGAATACATGTATGTTTGCATGTTAAGATTTAAAGGCGTGGGAACTTTATTAGCATCCCATAGCAACGGACTCGTGTTACTGTAACCATGGATATGGTTGCACTGAAAAGAACCTAAAAGACTTTTTGTGTCCGGATTGGAGGAGATGTGGTTTGTTGTCCCAACGGATGCAAGGATTGTTGCTGGACGAGGTATACTTGGGACCTGGCTTGTTGCATGCAAAAGCGGGTTTCTCCGGGTGCTAAACACACAGCTATAAATAACCACCACGGTCGGTCAAGCAGTTTACTTTAGCCAAGATTATACCCTGTGTAAAGCCGCGTCGTCAATAACGCGAACAATGACTCCGTTGTTTTGGATTTCCTGCAAGACACACTTTTCGTTGTTCCTTTACAGCTGGTGGTACCTTGCGTACGATGTGCTCATTGTTACATCTTGAAGGCATCAATGACACACGGGCTGACTTGGTGTGTAACGTCTTACTCAGATATCTTTATGTCGTTGTTGTGAGCGTGGAGAGAAAACTCTGATTTTTTGTGGGGTAAGATTTCGGACAATATCTTGTAATCAACGGTGTTGCTGAGGACTCGTGTCAAGACGTGGATGCAATAAACCTGCTTGCTAAGCTGTAGTAGCCGACGCATTGTCTTAATTAGGATTTAAGCAGTTTGGAACAGCTTGAATTTGAATGACTCGACCTTTTTAGACTCGATCGAAGAGGATGTAAAGATTCTTCTTTAAATTTTTTAAAACCTGTTAATTTCAGACTACAACTCATCCCTGACTCCAAGTTTGAGTTTACAAACACCACCACGAAGTGTCAGATAGGATTCAGGTGTAAAGTGGGAACGTTGTTACGACGGAAACCTGCAAGAAATGATGAAGGCTTTCTTCAAGACAATGTCTGCAATGATCTGCATGAATCGTCGATGTCTTCGTCTACGCTCCTCAGAAGCAGCAATTCTCTTCATTCTGACGATACAGGTGACCTTTATTCAATGTCAGGTGAGTAGGTCCATGAAGCCTAAATCAATTTGCTCTTTCTTTTCCTGCCCGTCTCCTGTCTTCACTCCATTATTGCATCGTCTTGGATTACTCTCTTAGCTGTGTCTTGGAACCTGTATCCCTTAGTGTGTTTGATTAAGAATCATTAACTACCACGGCTATGGCCGGCTGTTGTCCGGCTCTCCCCCTTAAGTGTTGGGAGACAAAGCTACGGTCGTATTTACATTTAAGTCAGGTGTGCAATTATCAGGATTTGTGGATTAATGTTTGGCGAAATGTTCTTGTTACTGTTCATTGTACTAAAGGGTGGGGAATGTCATTTCCCTGTTTATTAACATCAACATATCATTGTGGATTGAGGTGAATTTATGTAGTGTTTTTACCAGTGCAGGAGAGAATATTTTGTATGCGATTTCAATTCCAGATAATTGTGTTGACGTTGACGTTGCTTTCTTGTTTACAATTGTCTCAAATTGTTTTTAAAAATGTATATTATTTAAGCTTGTGACTTGAACTTGCAGTCCAGGAGTAAATATAGATGTCTCCACAAAACAAGGAGTGCAAAATAATAGAAGTTTCATTTACGTTAAAATATACAACAACAATAAACAACACAAAAACAACGTAAATAATGATATCTTTCTTAATCATTTTATGAAACTTGAAAGCATGTTTAATCATTATGCTTAAGCACGATTTTCCTTTAAAAACTATTTTTTATTGATAAAACAAAAAATCCGAATCTTAATATAAAGAAACCCCACCAAAATACATAAATGTTAAGAATTGAAATCAGAGAAGATAATTTGACAAACAAACGATCGAATAAATAAATAATTACATACAAATAAGTGCAGCAATTATGTTTAAAAAATAAATAAATACAGTAATTAAATATTGTTTTCTTCGACCATGACAACACAACGATAACACGGAGACAGAAAAGATAACGAGTACCCGTGCAGCCTTTACTTGCATAATTTGAGCCAGAGGAAGTCGCGTGTTTCAGTATATCTATATTCCGAGCGTAACACGTCTTAACTAAACAAAATTGAGGCCCTGTTTGTGTCTTATACAAACTCATCTTTTACATCGACATCGTGTTGATAATGTGGAGTTTGTGGACACGCACAATTTGATCGTGTGTATTTGGGTTTTGAGGTTTTGAGGACGTAGCCGTTGCTCATGTTGTCGCATAACTTACATCCAGCAAATCAATGGTATAACTGGATAAAGACATTTGAAATCTTGTTTTTATATTATTTTAGTATCGATGTCCAGTGTGAGTAAATAATGTGAAAATTTGATTTGTATTTGTATTGATCGAGAAAATGGTGTGGAAAATTGTCTCAAGAGAATTGATGCCAGATAGGTATTGTGAAAGGGTTCCGAACGGTCAAGCAGGAGTTTTTCATTTTAAAGGCATGGTATACTTTTGGTGAATGTCAAAGACCAGTATCCTCACTTGTATCCCAATATGCATACAATAACAAACCTGTGAACATTTGGGCTAAAATGGTCATCGAAGTTGGGAGAAAATATATATAAAGAAAAAACACCCTTGTTGCATTGAACTGTGTGCTTTCGAATGCCCAAGAAAGGCTTCATGTCTGAAGCCTTTCTCAGATTCAAATTTAAGGGTGAAAAGTTACCTCTTTTTCGAAAACTACATTAATTTTAAGGGGTCGTTTCAAACACTGTTTTATATTACCAACAGCTCTCCAGTTGCCTTTACCAAGTGTGTTTTTATGGTCATTAATTTTTGGAGTAATTACCGAAGGTGTACCCTCCCTTTTTAAGTTCACTTGAAGCATGAATGAATCTGCTGAGAGTGAACTTGTATTCAGATGTAGTTATACTTCTTTCTCAGTCAGTGAAAAGTCTGGGGATTCCAGTTTGTAAAACCATGGAGGTAGAAATTTCTACCTCCATGGCAAAACTTATGTAAATATCCTCTTATCAAATATAAAGGTCGCCTTTATTTCCTGGAAGTTATCTTGTACTGTAACTTCGTATTTCGTGGTACGTCACAAGTGGCAATGATTGTTTCTTCGTGTAAAGAATCTCTTCAAGAAACTATACATGTGTATTTATTTGTGTTACGGGTTAGTTTGGAACTGCCAAGCACACTCAGTATTGCGGTTTTGAGGTTTGTTTATATAGTCAGCTTGTTATTAGGTCTATGTTGTGTTAATGGCCTGAGCTCAGAGGTCTTAAATCCAGGGTAGCCGAAACTCGAAGAGAGGGGCGTGGTTAAGTAATACGGCAAGGGCAAATCCGGTAAAGCATTGGAATTGCTTGTTTGTCTAAAAGAGAAGTTTTTTGATGAGTTTTGACGGAATTGTTCCCTTTTCTGTCAAAGTCATTACTGTCAGTTTGCTTGATGTTTTGTTTTTCCTGCATGATAAATGTCTGCATTTAAATGTCTGCATTTACATCGGTCAGCCACTTTAAAAGGGCACTTATTAGGACTACGATTCAAAGTGATATGGCCGGGCCCAAGTGTATGACAAGGTGAACTGTGTAAAGATCGATTGACTTGGGTCAATAATTTAACGTGATGCGGAACTTTTTGGATGTACATGGACGTCAAGTTGCAATCCGTTGAGTATAAATATGCATAAATTGTTATCTGGATGATAGAAACACGTCCTAAATGGAAGGGGAGGGTGGCGTGCGCTTCTGCTACTTACAACAGAGCAAAGGTTTGACTCTGACTGTTAGAAATGTCGGATGACATTTTCGTGAAAACAACGACAAACCGTGTGTTCCGTACTCAAGGCATATTTTGATGAAGCAACTTTCAGATACTTGTTTTTCTTTACCGTTTTTTCCCTTTATGTTCTGTCATCTTTTGAATAGCTTTTATCTTTTTTGACTCGATGTACAAAATGTCTGCAGCGGAGAGCGATGTGATTTTTGCAATGAATAAACCAACATTACTCTCCACGTCTGCATTTGCATCTGATGTTGAGTGCTGAAAACTCTTAAAGGCACTGTACACAATTGGTAATTACTCAAAATATATATTAGCATAAAAACTTACTTGGTAACGAGCCACGGAGAGCTGCTGATAGTATAAAACATTGTGAGAAACGACTCCCTCTGAAGTAACGTAGTTTTTGAGAAAGAGGTAGTTTCTCACTAAAATAATAAAAGACTTCTGGCCAGAAGCCTCATATTCCTATCTGAAAGCACACTAATTTGAACAACAAGGGTGTTTTTTCTTACATCATTTTCTTGCAACTTCAAAAACCAATTGAGCCCAAATTTTCACAGGCTTGTTATTTTATGCATTTGTTGGGATACACCAAGTGAGAATACTGGTTTTTGACAATTACCAAATGTGTCCAGTGCCTTTAAAGGATATTCTGCACATGAATGACCTTACGCTTTGCTCAAACGGAGTTACTATTTCGGGGAATGGAGCTGCTATATATGGTCATAATTAGTGAGTTTTTAGATTAAAGTAACACCTTTTCTTGTAAGGTTTACCAATCGTGTTATATGTCTTTACTGGACGTTTATAGAGCCAGTGTCTTGTGGATAATCCAGTTCTACTTCCCTAAAGGCCATCTTAAAGATTGGCATCATCGTAATCTAAAACAGGCTCCTTAAGTGCTCCTTAGCTCTGCACAATTTGATTGCCACGTCACGCTCTCCTCCGAGCTACATACCGCAAGGCCCGTTTCTCATGCCGACAGCCCCGATCGAGGAGAGCCGACAACGGAGAGATGCATTTAATTTACTGTTTCTTTTACCGATCTGAACATTGAAATGCCCTCTTATTCTTAAATAATAACAATATTATGGTGTTTCCCGAGCAGAATTGCGCATAAAGAGCTGGTCTTATTGAATTATCCCGAGATGAATTAAAAATAAAAATTGAATTTTTAACCGAAAGAACAAAATTAGACTAACTTGCCACTGATTAAGGATTTTCTGAATTCTTGTCATGACTTCAACTCAAGCCATTATCCATTATTCTCACACACAAGCAGTCAATAAAAAACCCTTGCCTTCAAAATTTGAAAATTTGGGGCAATCCCCTGAGGGGATACGTAGCAAATTAGAGCTGGTTTTCACGGTGTGAAATCGCTGAACTCAGATCTTTCTCGACTGGTCCTCGTCTTTCATGTTTTTCTGTACTCACAGTCCGATGCTAGAGCGGAATCTAATAAAGAAATTAAAGGGGTAACGTTGTAGTGACGTTCTTTCCAATCTAATAGTTTTCTGTCCACAAAATACTCAAACAAAATGTGAGAATTTATCAACACAAGTAATATATATAATACATCTCTGGTTTTCATATAAATAAACGCACCATTCAAACAACCTGTATCTCATGAAACATTAGTTTTGATTTTAAACAAACTAATTTATTTTTTTAGCGTATAATACAAAAAACAGTGTTCGAATATTATTAGTCAACTCCATCGATGCCATATCTTCGAAACAAATGATTCGTTCCTTCGTTCCTTATTTTATTTTGAGCATGCTGTTGATTCAAAGAGCAAGGTGGGGTCAACTGATCTCCCAAGGGTCACACTCCCGGCATTAAGACACACGCAACACAATTAAAGCAACACTGATTCATAACAAACAATCTGTGAATTTTGACAAGAAAATGATGTGGTTTATCAACGGCCAACCACGCTGTAGTGAGTGTAATGCATGCCGTCAGCACATCTCTAGGCAGATGAGAGCACTTCGGGCTGTAGATCCCGAGGGATGGGTTTGTTGCTCATTTCAATCTTACATCAGTTGACGTCTTGGAGCAGTGATGATTTGTTTCAAGAGTTTATGTCCGGCCACTGAGGTCACTTTCACTTAAGACGGACCCAACCTTTAATCATCATTATGATGAAATACGAGTCTCCTTGGTCAAGATACCTTTGCAGAAATTTATCATTCAGCGAGAGCTGATGATTTCAGCAACAAGCTGAGAATCCGTCCTCTTCATTTGGTGTTATCTTCGTCGGCATCGGTACTGGGGAAACCATCGAATAGCCCCACGGCAACAAGCTGTGGAGTCCACGCGTGCCTGGGCTTTCTAAAGAGATAAGGGCGAAGCTTATGCCGCCACCCAAACCTTCATTTTCTTCCACCATTCTCTTCAGTTCCAAGAATTTGTTATCGTCTTGCCAGTTCTTGATCCACTTAGCCTATAATTTTTCTGATTGTTTATTTTTTTAAAATTGAATATCTCAATTTGTGGCCTTAGGGCAAAATTTTAAAATGGTATAACTAGATAAAAAGAAGAAGCCCAAAACCTTAGACAATAATACACAAAAGTTGTAACACCGCCGCTTCTTATCAGAACTACCACATGCCTCATTAGACAGAATTTTCAAGACCATGCCATTGTGTTACCGCAGATCCTAAGAATACACATAACATATTATTATATGCTTTGTTGAAACTTCAAAACAATTAATCAGATAAATAAATCTGTCCTAATAATTCACAGGTCACTTATTTGATTCTGAGTTTATTTGACTTGCCTCTATTGGGGGAAAAGAAATTATATTGTTCTGCAATGAGGAGATAAACAGCATAAATAAGATAAATCAAAACTGTTTTTTCAAAAAATATGTGAATATGAAAATTAAACGGGTTTAAGAAACGTACACACTCTTACAAATGTAGCTTTTCTTGATGGTTCCAAACCATCCAACACTAACCTTTTATTCATTCGGTACCACCTCCCGTTTCAACCCAAAGTCAACAGGAAAATACCGAGGAGCTCCCAAATACTCACACCTCCTAAAACCCGTCTGAACCCCAAGTTCCATTAAACCCTGCCCTTGCCGTACATCAAGTGCTTCACACTCTTCATGTTGTTATTAGATATTACAGAGATTACGAGGAAAATACACAGAAGAGACTTTGGTTATTTGTATTCCAAGAATCGCCATTGACTTTCCAAACACCATAATCTTTGAGATAATAGTATTATCGCTTAAGTAAATTTGATTTATTCCACTTTGTTGAATCTGCAAAACTTACAGGTTGGTCAGGTGACCTAAGGGGATTGATTCAATAAATATATTGTGTCTGGTTGAAAACCCCTGGCTTACTGTTTACTTGAGAAATCAATGCATAGGCCCTAACCTCATTTTTAGTTCCAGTCTTTGGTTTTGGTTCTTCTTATTCGTTGTTATGACATAACTTTCCAGCTAAATTAAAGCGCCCCGAAGATCGAAATTGACAGCAGGTGTTTAAATAAAAAAAAAATAAACAATTATCTGAGCCTTGTGGAAATTCTTCCCTGTTTTTTCATTGCAAATTTAAAGCTGCTGCCTTAAGACTAAAAATGCACGGGCATCACTGTCAAAGACCAGTATCTACACTTGATGTGACCCAACATAAAATTAAAAACCTGTGAAAGTTTAAGCTGAATCGGTCATCGAAGTCACGAGAAAATTGTAAAAAAAAAAAAAAAAAATTAATTATAGGCCTCTTAAAATGTTGTATTCGCTGTTTTCAAACATGGAGTTTTGGTCTCGCGATATCAAAACTAAATGTTTTACTCTCAAAAGTCATTTCAGGCAAAACATATTCAAGGGAAGTTTCCTACCATGACCATCTTTATACCATGTGCAAATCTGTGAAATTTTATTTTAAACTTTACCACAATATTGCGCAAACCCAGAATGTCAAGGTAAATTCGCGGTTGCAATACAATGCAATCGTTACGTTATACAACACAGTCGGTGATTATATACAATCCGAAGGCTTTGTCCCATACGTTTATCCCATACATTTTAAAGACATCTGCTCAGGCCACTGGTAACACAGAAAATATACACATTAAATACATATGACTCTTTACTTCACGCACCGAGGTTTATCAGAGTAACGACCCCTGTGTTGTTTGTATAAACGCACACAACTTTGTTTTAACAACAACAAGTTATGAAATGTTTAATCATGTTTCAAACATGATTAAAAATATCTTGGCGAAATTACTTGCATTTTAAATCCAACCAATTAAATAACTTTTCCACGTAGGTGGTTGGGCGGTGTTTGCAAACTTTTTGTACAATTTTAATATTCTATTTTTGCTAACACCGCTCAGGTTTTTATGCGAAACTTAACTTAAAAGACGATATTTCTTTTGGTGTGTAAAATCGAAAATGGCAAAGCTGTATATTTGCCAGCAGTTATGCCTCACTCAGTAGGCCAACAATTAATGCAAAATTATGTTTGTGTTGCCCGGGGTGATTCCTATTTATTTTCGCTCATCGCTAATCCCTGTTTTCGTTTTTAATTTCATGCGAATTGAAAACAAGAGGTAACACCGGGACAGGACGGGTTTTGTGGGGGACATTGATTACCGAGTGGTATTTACGTTCCAATGAGTTTGCGCTGCAGGATATACGACGCCAACATCTCAAATTGGAAAGTGATTTTCAGAGAAAATCATCCTGGCTAAATTGAGATTTCTTGATAGTTCTTGAAAAACAAAGAATGTTTTGTGTAGCAGTTTACTTTGTGTGCGATCGTTGTGAATAGTTGTCAATTTGAGCATTCGGTATTACGTTTCACGGTCAGAAGCGAATGGTCATTGGTCCTTACTCTATGGTCAGTTGTTACTGGTCACTCAATCTGTGCTCGATTGCTCTGAACATTTCCAGTTAGTTGTGTAATGTTTTCATGGCCAACATTTGGTCACTTAAGTGCTGACCACTCAATCCATTAATGGAACTGTTATGTTCATTGTGCTCCATCCCACTACTCAGGTTGTCTGATTTTTTGAAGATCACGTCAGCATAGTAAAATTTATTATCAGTTATACAAATGCATGGACCCTGTCCGTGGTGGTCACGTAATCTTGCCATGATCCAACCCTTCCCATTCCCCCATGGTCCACCCCACCTCATGTTCTCAGGACTATCACTTCCTCCATCCATCCAACTGTTTGCTTTCGGAGACTGTATTTTCACCCTTCGTTGACCAATGTAAACCTCCAGTGCGGAATCGAGGATCACAGGTAGTATTAAAGCGGCCATTAACAAAGCCCTTGGGACAATAACCACACAACTACAATCCAAACAAAGAGATCAGGTCATCCTGGAGGTAACTTTAGCCCCTGGGTCGTATTAAGGAACAACCTTGGAGGATGGAGAGAGGACAGAAATTGAAGGATGGAGGGGAACAATTGCGAGGTTGGGAAGAAAACGGAGGAGAGTTCTGGGTTCTAAAGACAACTGCATTAAAAGGAGTGTATACACCTTTGGTAATTACTCTAAAAATTAGCGACCATAAAAACTTACTTGGTACAGAGCACTGAAGAGCTGTTTTAGAGAAAGAGGTAATTTTTCATCAAAACATTTGAGTTTGAAAAAGGCTTCAGGCATGAAGCCCTTTTTAGACATCTGAAAGCACACAATTCTAATTCGAGGGTGGTTTTTTCTTTCATTATTTTCATGCAACCTCGACGACCAATTGAGCCCAAATTTTTACAGGTTTGTTGTTTTGTTCATTATGTTGGGATCTACCTCCATGGTTGGGATGCACCTAGTGAGGATACTTGTCTTTGACAATTACCAAAAGTATATCCTACCTTTAAGGAACCACGGAGAATCAAGAAAATATGAGTAGGAAATGTATTGACGTTTTGTTTCAAATGAGAGTTATACCCTCTGGGTGTTTAACCAAGAGGACGAGAGGAAGAAAGAGGGGACAGTTTGGTTCGAAGAAAAGAAGCGGGGGATGATGATGTTGGCTGGTGGGGTCTGTTAACGACGGGTGGGGTAGATCTGGTGTGACGGTATAATGCTAACGAATCCCAGGAGAACGTCTTCTTAACAGATATTACGTGTTTTGAAATGTCAAATATGTCCTAATAACTATCTGCCTGCCTGTGGAATAATAGCTAAATTTCAACATAATTGTGTGTTGATTGTGGAATCGGCCAAGAAACGGAATCAACTTACAATAGTTGACTTCTCAATAGTGTAGGATCGCATGATCCAATGGTATATTTCGGACGAGTGAACTTGTTGAACGGCTTGTGTAGTTTTTGTACCGTGTTACCAGCGAAATTTAATGGTAACCCCTAATTAAATGCAAAGCAAGTTTT
>JAUELU010000025.1:1154730-1164842 GCA_032357145.1 Evasterias troschelii
AAAACTTGCTTTGCATTTAATTAGGGGTTACCATTAAATTTCGCTGGTAACACGGTACAAAAACTACACAAGCCGTTGCTCCATGGTTAGATTCATGCTATTTATAGTTGGTGTAGGTCATGCGTGTTGCACTGTCTACCTGTTACGGTTGCATTTATCGATGACATCAATTATCATTCATCCAAAATCTTTCGATCGTTTGGTTTCATTTTTGCTGTATGGTTTCATGGTCACATGGGTAGGCCATATGTGGAACTTTGGTTCGACCATAGAGCAA
Source organism: Evasterias troschelii (assembly GCA_032357145.1). Classification (NCBI taxonomy): domain Eukaryota; kingdom Metazoa; phylum Echinodermata; class Asteroidea; order Forcipulatida; family Asteriidae; genus Evasterias; species Evasterias troschelii. The sequence goes on from JAUELU010000025.1 coordinate 1,155,008, forward strand.
CCAAAGTGTAGCATGGAAATACGCCGTGCACAAATCAGAAAAAACAGGGGTGCAATCTACAAGACAATTTGACATTAGAAATGACATGACAGAAGCGTGTCTTCCCCATTCACCAAAAAACGACACGCGCCATTTGCGATGCTTGCAGACTCTATGACGTAAGACTAAAACACGGTTTACGTGAATGCAGCGGGAATAATCGGCAGTGGGAAGGTCAAGTCGCCACCCACACGCGTCCACGGGTTGCCTCAGAAGGCAGGGTTTTCCTCCGTCCTTGGCTTCTGCTGTCTCCCCGTTAGCAATGTGAAGGCAATATGAGAGCTTTCCTAATTATCTCACGATCGCCATTTCACCCGATATCTTTATCTGCGCTCCAATGAAATCTGTGCACCACTTGCTTACTTTAATATGCACATACTTCGCTCAAATCGCACGTGTGGGTGAGACTTAGGTGCACAATCTAAGTAAACATTTACAAATAGACTCGTTTTTCACTCACTATTTTGTACATGTGATTATTAACTCGAATTCTGCGGCAGTTTGACAAATTTCTGGGTAATTTGATACAAATTTCGGATCGTTCTGACCCAGATATAGGTCAGGCCTTATGACACTGATCCTAGTCAATGCTGACCCGGATGTTTGAGTGTTTCCATGGAACGCATTGGTTTAACCATGTTTAACAAAGAGTATCTCCAACACTTCACTTTGAACTTTCAAAAGTATGTTCAGGTCTCGATTTCACAAAGCACTAAGATTAATCTTAAAGATGAGTTGTTATTATTTCCATAGTGATTTGTATTATGACATCACACTTTGCATAACAATAAAGATTGATCAACATTTAAGATCAGTTTAAGGTATTTTTTAAATCGGCCCAGGGTCTCACAAAATCATCCTCGTTCCACTCTTGTTACTCCAGTTGATTACTTTCAAATTGATTTGGACAAGCAGGTTGTGTTGATGTTTTTCTCAAACACTGTTGTAAACTCGTTGATTTTGCGTGATTTCCTCGCAGTGAAATCATTAGTAACCACCCAGGGCGTCCAATTACACTTTAACCAAAACGATTCGTCACTATAGGAACGGTCCAATAGCTTTAGCTTACAGGGAAGATGCCTTTATCTCTGTTAAATTAATAAATAAAAAAAGTTTAACAGCACAGAGATCAGGCAGTGTTGCGCAGAAATGTTTGACTTTTCAGCTTGTTTTTGTTTTACAATATTTAAGAATTTATTTAGAGTTGATTGTCAGCAGTACCTGGATAGAGTTGTTATGTCTGATGGAAAAATTAAGTCAGCTCAACCCTCGTTATAAAGAGTCCTGCTTGTAAAAAGTATTATAAGTCCTGAGTCTCAACTCTGATTTTTGTGTTCTGTTGTACTCTTAAAACAACGTTCCTTCTGTAAAAATGTGATTTGGTCAGTTAAAGTGATCTTGTTATAACGAGTATCGACTTTAACATCAACATGTGTAACTATCCCAGTCAAGCAGCGAGGTATTGGCAGATAAATCGATGTGAATATTTCTGATGAGCACTTTTGATTAAGACATCATTTTTGTATTTCCTTAAAGGAAGTCTTTCAGGGTTCTAGAGATATCTATCTCCGTATGAAATCCCTTGACATGTTGACCTTCGTTTCTCAACATAAGACTTTCAGTTGATAGACTCAATGGAACATTCTTAGCTTTGGATATAGCGCCTGATATCATGACCGTCACTCAGGATTACTGTGTCACGTTGCTCCACGTTACGGTATATTTGACTGTGGGCAGCCATGTTGAATTTCGTCATCACAAAATTGTAATTCGATGGCAGAAAAGTAAACCCAGCTGGTGTCTTTTTGTGCGTGGAATAAGCATGGGTACAGAGGTCACTATGACTAACATAACAACAATCATGGCTTCGTAAACTTCAGGAAAAAGTGATAACCAATAACTGTCCGCTCCTTGCATGAAAGGTTGGGGGCGCCCTATACACGTAGACTGTCTCGCACACAACAACTGGTTTGTGTGACTGATTTTCCTGTTATCACGGGTACCAGTGATGAGATTTCACATGGTAAACGATTGAGCTGATGCAATGCACTTGGCTTTATAGCGGGTCAAGAACCAACGTCACAAAACCCCATACAGAATTTAATCCCATTGAAGAACTTTAAGCTTATTTAAACTGCCTAATTCCTGTCCAAAATGGAGACAGAGTGTTCACCACGGAGTTTGGGTCTTCTAACTACAAGGGCCGATATTACCATGGAAACACATCTTTCAGTGGATGAATCTCCGTCATAAAAAGCCACACACATGATGAAGTTTCTTAAGCCTCGGGTGCTTTGAGGTGCAATAAAGGTTTCAATGTTTGTTACGGATTGTGACTAAGGCAGAGATTTACGGCCTTTTGGACGGCTTTCTCTCTTGGTTCTTGCGCGGGCGATCTGATCGTTTCCCCCCACGAGCTGTCGATCAGAGCAGATCGGTCTGTTGTCGCCCTATAGATTGATTCTTTATCAGTATGTTCAGTCCTACCGGTGTCACCTCACACACAGAGACAGTTATTTATCTTGAAAGAGTTGAGTTGAAGTATAAAAAAGAGCTGTCAAGATGTAATCTGTTTAATGCCGTTTTACAAACCCGCGGTTGAATGAACTGACATATATAAACTACTTTCGTTATTCATTTTCTCACTTCATGTTCCTCTTTCCTTAGTTACGTTTTTGCTGTGAGGAAATACCAAACAAACTTGACCTGTTTTTGATAGAGTTTGCTCCTATATCTAAACTCGTAAAAATAATTTATAGTTTAACAAAGCTCATCTGCATTTGCAAATTTTTTTTGTCTGATATAATTTTTTGACGAATAAAAAGTTATTCTCTATGAAATAAACATGTTAAATATCTCTTTGTTGCGACTGTTGTACAAAGTGAAGAGCGATAGTGAGCCCTGTAGGTTTAAGATTGGGTTTAGTGTTACCATACCTCCACGGTGTTACCAAACATATTAACCGTGTCGTCCAAACCATTTCCCTCAAAAAAAATCACAATCAGTCCTGTATTTGGGTCAAAGCTCCCCCTGGCCACGTACCCCAATTCCACTATTTCCCCTGTCTCGTAGTACGCAGTGTGTTGAGAAACTATTGTCATGGTCTACATTCATTTCATGTTGGTCAAATGTTGGATTATTTGATATCTCTTTTATCAGCAACATGTTACAACCTGTTTATACATGAAATGTCACCATATGGCATGCCTCTTGATTTATCTGCTCAACATAATTAATAGCTCGCTGATGTTGCAAAGTTGTCTGCAGGGAGAAACAAATTGATTGAACAAAAATGAATTATTTTAGTTGAGTTGGCATGTTCGGACGTTCACTCAAAAAGCCTTGATGAGAACAAACAGTGTGTTTGTGTCTCTTACTAGTAGCAGGTTGTGTAGGCAACTTGTGCTCTTGATTTGTCCCAAGGGAAGTGTGAGTAAATTGAGCGACAGATTTCCAAAGACTGATATGGGTGTAAATGAGAAGGTACTTGCCGATGGCTTGATGGGATTGGTTAATCGTCGGCTGGTGATGGCGTGGGTTTGGCACAGGCCGTCCAAAAACACCTGTAGCATCAGCAAATAATTAAGCTGGTGCGGTCTTAAAGTGACAACCACATGTAAAATTTGTCAAACCATGGAGCAATAATAGGTTGGAAAGATCATGGAAAGATACATCATTTACGGTGGTTTGTGGGTGATTTGGATAGTCGTATTATGACTATGTTTCATATAATATTCCCCATTAACAATCCAAGATGATATTCTGATTTGATTGGTTGAAGGATTGGGAAGGGGGTGTGGTTACTCAGAGGACACTCCAGATGTCCAGATGGGTGTTTTGTACTTTGGTCAGTTTGAATATTGTCAGGAAGATCTCTGATGTGGGCAACATCTGTGTAATGTGACAGTCTAGCTCTCATTGCTAGTTCAATATTATCACGTAGAGCACTCACGACTCCCAAGCATTCGGTCAAATATTCCCCCGTCAATATTCACCTCTACGGTCACGGGGGGAGTTGTTTGCACGCTCCATTCCGGTATACAGCGTCAATTTTTCAATTTTTGAGAGTGTTTTAGATGCAAGTACATGTTCCAAGCAGGGCCATTAGCCGGGGTCCCTCATTTCTAACGGAGATGTACCGTGGGAGAGGGACGAGATATCGGGGGAATTCAGGAGATAATCTCGCCCGGTGCATTAGGGTATTACTAGTCCTGCACGTCAACAACACAGCACTGAACTAAAATTAGCATCCCGACTGTATAGGCATGTTGTATGGCCTAATACGTGGGGGAGATTTAGAGTTCATCTCGTTAACTTTTGATATAGCATAGGGGAAATAAAATAGCCAGTGTTTGATGTGTGGCGGCCTCGTTCCCGTTGATTGCTACTGGTCATGGTGTTGATAAGGCGGGTTCGAGGGGCGTGTGATATCCAGTAGTGGACGTATTATTAGTAATCGTGATAGGAGATTCGCTATTATCAATTTGATGAGCATGGCGGTACGGCTTGGCCTTCAAATTGAGTGATTTTAATTATTAAGCAATTAAAATAGTTCAAAAATATGATACACAACACGTTTCCCAACCCCAAAGCATTCTTCGTAGGGCTGAATGTGTGGCCTAATAATTTCTGTAATTATTAAAGGGTGTTTGTAACATTGGTAAAAAGTAAAAATATAAATGTTCACAGATTCACACATAACTTACATGGTATAAAGAAGGTCATGATGGGATACTCACTTTGAAATATTTTTGCTTTAATATAATTTTTTTTTTGAGAAATTAGTAAAACAGTTAGTTTTGATCTCAGTAAGTCGAAAACTCGATGTTTGAAAACAGTGAAAACACTTAAGGTTTTCTCCCACTCTTTTCTGGTGATTGCAATGACCAATTGAGCTTAAACTTTCACAGGTTTGTTGTTTCATGGGATACACCAAGTGAGGATACTGGTCTTTGAAATTTACCAAAAGTATAAACTCCCTTTAAACCGATTTTTCAGTCGGTTAAATAATACTACAGAAATAGGTATTGGGCGTAGACCTTAATGAAATAAAAGTTTCCATAAACCGTTCAGTTTTCTTGACCATATTAACTTTTCAAGATTAACTTGCGGAACGTAAATGACATTGAACTGACTCCATTTTGGTGATCTAAAGGTCATATCGCGACCCGGAAAATGAAGATACCAATTCAAATGGCTTAACATTAAAACCGTACCGTTTTGTATCACTGCAGTCACATCATCCAATAAATATCTCATTTACACAGAACGTTAACAACCTTTTTACTAGACAGAAAGTGAGTTGTTTTGATTATCTCAAGTATTGACAGACCGGGTTCATTGTCCGATCAAGTGGTCTACGAATTTTAAGACTCTCCACTTCAGTTTGAAGAAAACCCACGGAGTCGTGATCTTAATTAAAGTTTGAGACTCATGCTCCTTCCGGTGCGAACAAAAATGTCAAAAATACATAATAACATTTATGCTCTAGGTTGAATTGTCAATTATTTGAATGCCTAACATGGGTTTTATTTGGCTGTCTAAATACAAAGGTTTTATATGCATGTAATACTGCAAAATGGTAAAAATAAACTGCGCGTGAACCCAATACGCGCGCGTATGGAGTTATGTCTTTCCAACATGTACTCATTGAGGGCCTGACCAGACTAATCCTGTCTGTTGCTGTATGGACAACCTCGGTTTCAAACATCGACACAATTTTGACACATATTCCGGGTCACAGTGACCCAGATGTGGGTCAAGACGGGTCAGGGACCTTTTGATCAAGGAGTTTTCAGAGTGAATGTGTTGTTCGTCTTTGCTGACCTTTGTTCTCCGAAACTTTTTTTTTTTCAACGTAATTTACCTTTAGGCTTACAAGTGGACTATTGTAATACTCCAACTACATGTGCTGTGATCTGAAAAAAAAGTAAGTTTATTGATTGATTAGTTGATTGATTGGTTCATTGGTTGATTGATAGACCGAAAGTAACTGTAACATGCTCTGATGAATACAGGATAAGTTTATTGCTTTCTAAAATAGCTTTGTAAAAGCTAATGTAAAAGGTAATGGAAAGACCAATAATTTACAGAGAAGACCGACCAGGACTCCCCGTTTTACCGTCATTCTTCGTCTAGCAAAGGAATGTTCCTATTAATGCATAGAGCATTTCTATATAGAACGGCAAATGCAATAACTAAAGAAAGGCACAATGATGCATGTTGGATCTAAGTGACTGATGCTTTGACTAAAGCCCCGCCATTACTCGGCCATCGGTAAACAAAACAGATCTAAAATTAATGTGGAAAAGATATTTGAGCGGAAATTTGTGTACAACGCACCTTTTTCAAAATGTTCATTTTGATTCTCTTCTCATAAATTGGTCGCCAGACAAGTGTTTTCCTGGGGCAGATTGATGCAATCACGATCTGTCCACCGAACAGGTTCCAAGGCATTTTGATAATTTTGAAAACCAAGGCTTTATGTTCTGTAATGTTAAAGGAGGGGAAGGACCCCCCTCTCGTGGTACATGGTGGCATGAAAGACGGCAATTGCTGGTTGTTTCTGAAGATGGTTTTGAGTTTGTAAAATTTTGGTACAGTATTTATTTTGCGTCTTCACTTTCATAGAAGATGGTGCATGAACAAGTTGTCGTTTAGGAGAAAGCGATTTCCCTAAACAGTGTAAATTAAGAATTGTCCATTGTTTAATTTCTATTTTCTTGAATTGGGTCTTATTATGTTTAGATTGTTTCCCACTATAGGCCAAATAATTATTCAGAAATCTAAGGTTCCACAGTTGAATTGCATCTCGGTTGTGTACTTAAAACACAACAACAGCTGGTGTGTGGATTGCGAAATACACTCATCACCTCAGCCGAGTTAATATAGTGTTCATGCATCCATGGATTGATGACAATTTAGAAACTCGGCAAAAATGTCCCCAACAAATTATTCTGAAAGTACGATGAGTAGGCAACCCATTATGGCGAGCAGGTCGTTTTGTACGCCTCATTTAGCGGAAGCATAACGTAGGTTTTCTTTTCGTCAAACGAAATGGATCTTAAACTTAACGGCTTATTTAACTTCTTCGTTTACTTGATCAGATTTTCTTCAGAAGAGAGTGTGATTATACTTTGGATGGAAATGTCATCCGGCTTGTTCGGGGAAATACAATAGGAGAGAAAGTGCTGTTGAAGTTTTTGTTTCCTGTGTTGTTGATTATGTTTGTGCATGTGGTTTCTTTATTGTGAAGCACAAACCATCAAGCGTTATAGACCGTATCGAATATGATGTTACCTTGCAATGTGACCCACAACATGGCGTCTGCGTGCGTGTGTGTGTTTAGACGCGCATACGGCCTGTCCTATGATATGGCCACTTTCATGCTCTCAGCGTTCTTGGTTTGATTTCTATGGCACACGCACACGCACACGCACACGCACACGCTCACAGACGCCATGTTGGGGTTCACATTGCAAGGTAACGTCATATTTGATACGGTCTATAGACTGGCTTCATCCAGCTTGCCTGTTCAAAAGTATACTAATCTTGAACCTAGTTGGCCACCACACGCTTGAACGAACGAACAAGATGTGACAACCAGTATTGACCCACATTTTAATTAAATTTCATTTTAATTTTGATTTTATGCTATCACATCAACTTTATGTGAACAATTTTAACATTTAGTTGCAGATCAAATCAGTTTCTGTTGTATTATTTACGAAAATCTTTAGACTAAGAAACCCCCACAGAAACGCCATCCATCGTCATGATGGCCTTGTCGAAACCGAGGTTTGGGCTCAGGCTCCATGGCTTATATTCAGTCAGTCATGTCGATAACGCGCACTGTTTATACGGGCTTCAAGCAAGCAGAAAGAGCCTATAAGCCAGATCAGCCCAAGCCCGAGCCCTGGTTTAATAAAGGGTAGCCTACGTCTACGTAAAACTTTATCATTTCATTTCGCATTTTCTTCTCACTCTTCCAATAAATTTGTACCGGTAATGCATAAAGTGTGGATCTGTAAATATTTGACAAGTTTTCTCTTCGTCATAAATCATACATGAACCATAGAGTCCTTGCTCTATGCATGAACTGACTACAAAAATCCCTTCAAGCTTAATGTAGTACTGGTTGTGTGTCTTCGTAGACAGTTAAAGGGGGAATCACCGGGTCTGGAGAGGTGACGCAGAAACTCAAGGCTCTCGGGCCCTGGTTCAAGCTTTATGTTAATATTTATATTTGTTCACTAATGTTTCGAACCCTGTAAAGATCTTTGTTTACGCTCTGATTTCTTACGAAAGCATTGACTTTTGTTACCTTATTGGATTTGTGAAAGTAAACTTCCTGTTTTGAATTATGTGTCCACGTTGGGAATTCACAAAAATGTACCTTTAAAACGCCGGTCTACCGAGGTCTGAGGCTTAATTTCTTCAATTTCACTGGGCAGTCTAAAAGCCCGCTTATCAAAGATTGTGGTACAAGAGCTTTGGCATTCTGTCAGACTTTGTTATCATGATTTTATATAGCTTTTTGTTATTAATATTTAAAAACCAATTCTAGAGCTGATAAGCTGCTTCGAAATTATAGCATTATTTAAAGATATCCATCTTTTTTTCTATTGCTAACATGAAAGATGACTGAAGTTTTACAGGCATGATATTCTTCCTACTTTAGTCTGATTTTCGAAAACAAAATTGCACTTGGAAAATCAGAAAAATCGTGATAAAATAGCCTGAAAAGTCTAAGGCTTTCATTCCATGCGTACATGTAGAGCTCTTGTACTCGAATTTACCTCCCTTTTCTTTTCCAAGGACCCACATGCCTGATTTTAGCATGAAGGTAGAAATACCTCCATGGTTTTGTCGCGTCCCTTGATTCCTATGTTTATGTCTGCATTTTAAAGCATTCACGCCATACACACACATCATTAACTCATATAAATAATTTTAAGAATTGATGAAGCAAACATCCAAGCACGTGTGATGCAACCCGGAAATAGATTGCTGTCCCAACACGCACGTTGGGATTAAAAAATGGAGTAATAATAGTTCACACCACGGGACGGAGCCCCGCTGCAACTTTGACCCGTTGTAACTCTCTCTGACCCACGTTTTCAGTCTGACCCTACAATAGGGTTTGTTGGTGATACTCTTATGTCCATAGTGTATATAATGGTTCACAAACTCTGTCAGTTTTACCTGGTAACCGAGTCAATCCTGACCCGTTTTTGTATAGGTGCCAGTCAGTTGGTGTCGTCTGAGGCATAGTGTATGTAATAATACTAGTATAGACCTTTCCGTTGTTGATAAACAAACCACGCTGGTTGGCATGGACGGCAGGTTGTGAGCAAAACATTCAATCGTGTATAAACAGATGTTGTCACCAACTTCAATTAAATAAAAGACCTGCCATGATTGGTTGCTATGTTTTGCTTTGCATTTATGGCTTTCCATTATTTTCAACCTCGGTTTGCGAAACCTCGCGCTTTGACGTTGCAATAGGAAGGTCTATAGTTCCTACACTGGGTCAGTTTTACCTGAATCTCGAGTCTATCTTGACCTTCTAGTGGTGAGTTTGGTCTGGATATTGTGCAGTTACATCACAGCCCATGAACATATTATTCAAACATTCCATTCGTGACCCACAGGCCAAATTACTTGAAAGTAACAAAATAATTCAAAAACATTGAAATGGTACATTGAACGTGATTTTAAAAAACTTAAACTTTGCTAAGAGAGTTTTGATCATGCCATAACAAATGATTGCGTTGAAATAAGTTAAAACAATAGG
>JAUELU010000025.1:1178408-1192857 GCA_032357145.1 Evasterias troschelii
TATTATTTCATCCTGTTTTTCCCAAGTCTGAATCGTAATGTTTTCTCCTGCCGTTTTATTGTACCATGAGATAGTTCGCGAGAATTCATACTTTCGGTTTAATCCTTTCACATCAAAAACGAAATTAAATCTTAACAATAACAAAACAGAAAATGCCTACATAGATATCTACATAGATATCTCAGTAAACAGGGTAATGAAACAACAAACCCTCATTCAAAGCAATGTTTAAAACGAGGCTTGGTAATAATTTGCCATCTCCTTTCTTTCATCAATAATCAATCACCCATTATTTTCTCTATTACTTTCTTTATCACAGTGATAAAGAATGTCAGCAGTATGATAAAAAAGTACAAACAACATTCTTAAAATGAAAGCCATGTTTAGCCTATAATACTATAAAACAACCCTAAATATAGTTAGTGTCACAGAATAAACACATTATTTTCATACACAATTATAGCAAACAGGGGTCTTAACGGCATATCATTCCAATAAAGCAAACCGTCCCGCGCCCCCCAATGTACCGATGCCAAACGAAGCCATACATCCCCGATTTTACTACCATTCGACCGGAAAACTACATTTAATGGAATCTCAATGCGTACTGGACGGATGCTCATTCCAGATGGATCATTCCGGATGGTTTGATGCCAAATATAGAGCAGTAATGAGTAATGAATTGGAAGGGGTGTGTTTGGGAAAGGGGGGGGGGGTAGCCTTGCGATTCACCGGTGGGGTTTTACGCCAATAACTGCCCGTCTATATGTGCTCCCAATCAATATCCGGGTATGGTTGATACCATCGTAACATTTTAGATGTTATTGGAGGAGCTAGTTTAGTGTGGCTGGCCTCAGTTTGATGTTTTTGTTTTTCCCGTATCTCGTTCCTTTATGACCGTAGGAACGGATGGATTATGGAGTCATCGCGTCTTTTACAACCTTGCTTTCTCTCGAACCGCTAATCGAATTCGTATCGACACTCTGGCGTAGAGCGCCCTCTGTTGTCACCTTGATCACATCAATTAACTTTGAGATGTTTCTTCCATCGGTCACGTCTCACGTGACCTCTGGAAACCAATAAACTAAGATGGGAGAGTCGCCACCAATGTCTGAAGGCACAGCAAATCTTTATTGTAAAGACTATTTTGCCTTACAAATTGGTATCGTTCATTTAAGTAACCAAGGGAAACATAGTCATAAATTAACAGGTGTCCCTAAACCTGAGTCAGAGACTGTACTCGGCCCCACGCCGTTTAAATCCGTCAGCCTTGGGCTAAACTCAGACCTATATTTTATTCCTTGTTGTGTCTCCTCCTCTATGCAGCAAAACGCTGGGATTCAATCTTCAAGCGCCCACCACTATAAATAGGTCAGTGTTATTTGTACTTCATAACGTCAACGGCAGTGATAAACACTGAAGCTTGGTCTGCACGCAACAGCACAGGGCGGTTCGCAATCAGATTCACTGTCAATTAGAAGAAAATAATCAGCGACCAGATTTCCTAAACAAAATATTTACATAGAGCCGTGTATTATTTTCATATTTTCCTGTGGGAATGTCAGCCATTGTTAATCATCGACTCCTGTGGAGCCGTAAGAAGAGTAGCTACGCAGTTGACTGGTTATACCAAGGGGGTACCATGCGATGAGATTTACACACGGAGTACTGACTGGCCGAGCAATTACAACATCAAGTGGGATGCATGAACGGACGTCTTCTAAGGAAGAAGAAAAATAAAAGCTATTGACTGTGAAGCGAAGTCTGTCTTGCTGTCAACTGTTACCAGGCAACATCCGTTCACACACACATAGCTACGCAGAGACTATTAATCGTTTTGCACGCAAAACCGGTGTTTTTCTTCATTTTAACTGGTGGTTCACCCGTGCCCGCACCGATCGCCCGTAACTCCAAACGAAAGGCACGTTTCTCAAGCTCTCATTACGCCAGCATTTATCCGCAAATGTACCCTTAATGTTGGAAACCACTCACGGGCAGCTGAAAATATCGAACCTTCTCTGGCTGAGCGTGCATCAAAAATGGCGGTAAGATATTTCATATATCCATATTATCTGAACGATTATTGTAGCTAAAAAAAAATAAAGTATGAACTAACTTTAATATTGTGTCTCATAGTAGGGCCAATGGAGGACTGCCGTATGGCTGCTACGTGCTCTTGCAAAGCACAGCCTCATTGAGTTTGTTTCACGGCAAAAAGAAGAAAGTTAAAGTGAAATGTTGTTGAATAGAAATTTGCCACAGTATTTGTTGCCTTACATTAAAAGCTAGAGCATGCAAAGAACGATACCCATTGTCAGCATGTATACATGTATAGGCCTATGCCTCACAAATCAGATCCTGATTCAGAAATCCCGGAGTCGTTTTCGACCTGGTCCCAAAGTAATACATTTGCTGAGCAGAAGCAAACGTGCTCAGCAAGTTTGTCTTCTATACAATTATATAGAAGCATCGGACCGTCCATTAGCAATACATCTTAACGTAATATTTTAACTGGTAACCCAATTTTGCTAGTGTTCACAAGATCCCGATTAAGAAATCCCTTGTATTTTTGACCTGGTCCTAAAGTAATGGATTTGCTGAGCAGAAACAAACATGCTTAGCAAATATATTTTTTAAACAATAGAAGCATCGGATCATCCATCAGCAATACATTTTAACACAGGAATTTTGCTATAGTAGGATTAACAAGTTTGTCTGCCAAGTGGACCTTTGCTATTGGGCATAGGAATCTGGACCCGTAGATTAGACCCATGCCCGGAGCACTTTATAAATTAAACCCATTTTCCGGATCAAAATGACAATGAATCTGAGCCGGAACATTAATCCGGAACTCGTGTCATTCTGAACCGAAAAACTTATGGAACAGATGGTTGAAGTATAGGATTTGAAAGTGTGCGTATATGGGGATGAATATGCCTATACAAGATATAGTAAAGGTTTGTGGTAACACCATAATATACGTGATATATTTTTCTATGAGTGTGGTGGTTCTAAAAATAACTGAATATTCCCTAAATTGTGGAACAAGCTGCCGTGTGCTATCATCAGGGAAGCGGCATATACTGAGACCTTCAAGCGCCAACTCAAAACTCACCTATTTCACAGCTTATGATATTATTTGTTTTATTGCATTTTCTGTATTTCATTGTATTTAATTATGTTGTTGATTGTGAGGCGCATGTAGAGCGCCATATAAATGCCTTGTATTATTATTATTATTACAAACCGACATTTCGATCAGTAGGCCTATGCTGTTGTTGTTTTCACTCCTCTTCCTTCTTTCCCCCCTTTTTCTGCTCAACAATCTTCCAGCGAAGATACCTGTCACTTACATCCTTCAAAAATGCGCGACACCATCGGCATTTGAAATAATTGAAACATCAACAATATTGCTAACAATTGCTATGAGTTATTTGCACCCCTTGTATATTGGACTTCTTCAGCACTGACAAAGGTATTCGGTATTCGGTTTCTTCTCCTGAAGACGATCAGAGCATACTGATCGAAACGTCGAGTCGTTAACCACCGGTTCTTTTCAGAACCAACAGTTACTCAAAAGAGATTTTGACATGGTGTTACTGCAAACCTCTTTCAGGTATTCGGTTTGATATCCTGACCCCACTCAATCTGTATCGTTGCTTCAATGCATCTTTGAGGGGCTCTCAACGAGGAGCCATACTTTTCCTGTTATTGGGAGCTCATTCTCGATTTGGTCATATTGATTCGAATGCAAAGGAAACAAGTTGACAGTGAATTAAATCCTTCATCAGTTCAACAAGATACCATTTTCTGATCCATAGATACAAGCTCCTCATCGTAATATCTCGCTAGTATAATCAATTACAAGCCCCCCATGCAGCCTTGGTCAAACCCTGAACGAAGGGGGGACGTGACCATCATGCCGTACGGCGTGACGGTCCAGAGGACGTGAGATGCAATCCATGACAGATTGTACTCTACCTGTGCTCCCTCTAGATCAATTTTTCTGTATGTGGTTTTGTCTTCCTCTCGTCTCTCCCTTGCTGCATCATGGAGAATGGAACTAAGATGTGTATGATGGACACATCCGTGTCTTGAATTGGCAGAACGTTGTGATAAACTTTTCCAAAAATCTATTATTCTTCGTCTATATCTAGTTTAACAGAATAGGTTTTGGCAACAGTAATCAATCAACCAAAAGCCAAGACTTTTATCTATAAATGGTCTCCACCTTCTCAATCCCCGAACACACATATTATTTTTCTATGTTCCAACAAAATCGTGTAAATTTTCACATTTCACACCTGGCATTTTAGCACGGCCATAATTTGGTTGGAAAAGAGCTTGGTACGAACACACACACAAGATGCACGTGCAGAAGAACAAAACCGAATTGTTACTGACACTGGTTAAAAATCGCACTCAGTTTTGCCTTTTGTATAAACATATTTGATAAGTCTATTTCCGTCCACTCTACTCTCATTTTCTATGAGTACGTCACGTACCTACCTGGTTAGGGCTACGTGCTGCAACATTCAAGTGAATTTGATAGGAGAAACATACAGCTTCCATGCTACAATATACATTGGGTATCGTGAGGACGTCTGAAGATGCGAGATGGGCACCTTCTGATGAGTGTCACACGTTTGTGATCTCACTTAATATGTTTCTACATCCCTGTGGAGACATCTTTTGGTCTTTCCTTTCTCCCTAATACTTGCTATCCTCCCATATTCTTTGTACACACGATTCCCAGTCCTTAGAATTCCCCTATGGAGATCTTTGTTTTCCTTTTTCTGCTTTGTCCCCACAGTCTCCATGAAGTATTACCGAATATTAACACACCTTTTCTATGCAGTCACACCCCTTCTGAGAATGTAATTTGTTGGTTTGTCAACTTTCAGTTATGCTATCATCGTTTACTGTTAGCATTTCTTTCCTCGCTTATGATTCGATTGCGGACAGTGGTGTGGTGGACCTCGGTTACTTTGAATACGATGTGATATCAACATAAATTTAAGCTGTTAATTTCCCAAGTATGGATATTATCCATACTCTATACAAAACTCGGGAAGCAATTGCTTAGCAGTCTTCTCTGCTCGTCATCAGCTGTTCCCTGGGTCGTTTGAAAATGACGAGAGTTGAGTTTAATTAAAGGTGCTTAATTTGTCACAGTTCGTACTTGTTGTCGTTTCTGTGGGCCTTCGTATCGATTGAGGTCATGTTCAAAGCAAGGGTTTAGGTAATTAATTCAGCTAATAAGCTAAATTTAGTCCTCCATCACAGACAGACCCGCACATGAACTAACGCAAATTACTGCACGTTTCGTTCCAGTTCTTTAATTTAATATGGATGGTTTGTTGGTTGGAAATATGGGATTTATAATGTCGCTGAGCATTGAAGCATGAAGTATATCTGACTGAGGTTAGTCAATAATTAAGTGGGAGATCTTCTAGAGTATTCCTGTGACTTGGCTGTCACAATAATGAAACCTTAGGCAGAGTTAAGATTAATCTCGCCACAACTTAACTGACATTTCTTTGACAGTTTCTTTACCCATCTTCAGGCCTATACATGTTGTATTGCATAGGCGTTTGAGAATTCCTTTTGTTAACCAGAGATAAAAGTACATTAAAAAATAAATGATTAATCAAACTAAAACAGACAGAAGATTGACAAAAAGAAGAAGATGAAAAAACACTGGGAACTGTTTTAAGCAATCCAAGTAGAAAATCCAAGCAAATTCAATTTCAAACAGGTGTTTGTACTACCCTTATTGTCCTTAAAATGGTGTACAACAAAATGTCTCACAATGAAATACACACGCGTAAACACCAAAACTGCATTCCTAATTATAACAATTAATGGGGAAATTTAGCCCGTACAAAATATTGTTTTAATCCTTTTTAATGTACCTGCATCATCAAAGCAAAATTTAAATAAATATTGTTTCACTGTACAAAGTGAGCCATTATACACACATTGAGGGTCAGTAGAAACTATATATAAACATATCTGATATGGGGACTCACTTTCATATATATCCTCCATATTACATTTCCCATCCAAAGTGAAGGCCATTTATTTATCAAAATTACATTTTAATCAATTCTTACTGCTGCTTTTCATATGTTTGTCTGTTCGAATATCGCTCGACCTTGATAAGTATTAGACCAATAATGCCTAAACCATATGGCTTCACATGTGATCTAAACAATAACATCTTGTCATTTCCATGTGATGAGTTAAGACTGCTTGTGCAGAGTTTGTGCTCATCCATGTCTTGCAGTTCTTCATCCTAGATCATCTTGAGTGATAATTCTATAACATAATTGAATTTTCCCCCGCAAAATGAGTAACGTAAGTTGAACTTTTCGTTGGATGATTATGGTCGTATAGAACCAAATTTAATACCTTTTCTCTTCCACATAGGTGGTGTGGGGATAAACAAAATTTGTTTTCTAGCTCTGAGACATTTTAATGGAAGTGATCTAACCGCACATTAAATTTATTAAAACCATTAAGGTTTTCAGAAAAGTAATGAAAATGAGTTTTAGTGGCTTTTCAAGAATGTTGCTGATTGTTCATTTTGATATAAGGCCATTTTTATTTTGTTGAGGTGGAATTAAATAAGATCGTCTTGAAGATGACAACGATTGCTTGGGATAACTGCAACTGGCGTCAATTTCATTCCAACCAATCATTTACATTAACAATTCTCAATTTATTTTGCTCAGTAATCACTCTTATAAAGTTATAGGCAAACTCAAACTCATTTTGGCGTTTACCCAAGTGAGCACCCGGCTACAAATCAATTAAAGGCAAAGTTCTGCTGAATCACAAAATTGCCTTTAACCAATTTGCATTCTTATCACTGAGACTTATTACAGTAAGTATTTATGAGATGAACATAGTGCAAGTTAATCCCAAAAGGTACATTTGAGTGCAACATGCACTGTCATTAATTCGGTTGAGACAACATTTTAGGACGAAAAGTATCCATTCTAAGATTTCACGCAGAAATCTTATTTTTACGAACATAGTGTAACTCTATAACGACCATTAAGCCTAGGCTATCACAGAAGATTGGAAAAGTTGGAGATACCAATAAAGATGTTTAGTGTGTAGAAACATTAATTTATCCGGTTCGTAAACTCACTGTATAATATTGTAATCAACGGTTTTTCACAAATTTTACGATTTACTGAGGGTTATCTAGAAAAGTCGCTACCAAACGGAGAAAGAAAAACCAATGGCCCATATGCATGTCCCATTGCGCATGATCGGCGCGCAAGGGATTATGGGTAAAATCCGAGTCCAAACAACACCAGTAACCATCATGGCGCACTGATGTTGAACCAATGCGGTACGCAACTGTAATACCTGGCATTAGTTGCATGTAAACGACAGCATGGCGTCCATCTTGGCAGCTTGATTTATTCATTAACTGTACTCGGTTATACCCAAGATGCATTGTGGTATATTGTTAAGATGGTGCTTGTGCCTATGGGCTATTTTATGTTTGTCCTAGTTCTGTAAAATAATGGTTATAAAGCAGGAAGTCTAACAACACTTTAAAATGTTACACTCATCCGGTTTGGAGCTCCCTTTTCCTTCTTAGAACCTTGTACTTAATTCTTATAAAGAACAAGTGGTAAGAAATTTGCTCAATATTGATTTCAACGTTTTCCTGTTAAAAATAAACACAGAAATAAACTGCAAAACTTCCAAAGTGGTAGGATATCTTCAAGGAGTGTATTGGCATTTCCTTAGTACGCCGTTCTGCCAAACACTTGCCGTTCTGTTGCTCACCTTTAAGAGATTGGTAACTCTCTTGACCGCCAATCACCGTACTACGACAACATGAGGAATTGTCGAGGGTCCTATCGCCTGGCCACCAGCGCAGTATACGCGGGGGGTTTCTTGCGTTCCCCCCTCTGGGGAAAGAACACCAGCTGGAATCATATTATTCTACTTCCTCATTCGGGAGTAACGCTTCAAGAGGGCTGTTGAGTCTGAACAAGCAAACCGCGCGTTTTCTCGCGGGAATTGTGTTTGGACAGATCCTGCGTGTTGTCACAGTCGCCTCTAAATCTAATATCTTGGTTATGATCTCGGAAGCTTGGAATGTAGGAAGCCCCCTTTCCTCCCAACTCGCCTGGAGGGATACGCAGTTAGCTAAAAGTAACATTAAAAACATACTTCATGAGGAAATTGAAACCCCATAGCTTCGGATGGTTAAAACACAGGGAAGAAAGGAGTTTTTGAGAAATGGATAGTGCACTTTACACGACTTAAGTTTGTATTATCGCGCGCGGAAAATCAGTAACTATTAATATTATTAAACGGAAAAGGTAAAAAGCTAACTACACAAATGTTTGCATCATTAGCCCTTATATAAAGGACTCTTCCTCTGCGCTGTAGTGTAATACGAAAGTGAAAGGCCCCAGGGCTGTTGTGTTGTGTAAACTGAAAACAAAACACCAAAACAACTTTCATTCTGTGCTCACAAAATCTTATAAAATGTCTATTGGAGGAGACATCTGCCCTTGGATTTATACGTCTTTCGCACGCTATAGCAGCGCTGCGCACGTTTCTTGCGCACGGGTTCATCTTCACCAATCTAACAGAGATACCAAGCTCCAACGGAGATACCAAACGCTATACAACGGAGATACCAAACGTTATACATGATTAAAGCTACACTTTGAAGCCATTAAAAGAACTCTTTAAAAATACGGTAGTTCCTGTCGTCATATTTTGAGATGTTGCTTCATCTTACCACAAGCTATTTGATGCTGATGTGATACAGATACTTTTTCTAAAACTGTTTTATAATCAGTGAAAGTTTCACCAAATCATCATCCCACACTTTCTCATAAACACCTGGTGATGTTGATGCAAAGTAGTGGTGTTATGATCGCTATTATGCGTTGAGTTTGTGGATAAGACGCTGCCAAGGATGAAGAGTTGATCTTCAAGAACTAATACGTATCATCTTTTCTCAGAACTGCCGCTGCTTCCCCACCGTAATAACACTATTATCTCATTATTCAATTTTCTGCGGGAGTATCGATCGCTCTCTCTTTCAAACCCTTATTTTTACCGAATTGAAGACCCAAAATTGTTAGATTTCAATAGGGTGGACTATTACTACGAGGCCAGGAATTGAAACAATATTTTTCTTCGCAACCTCATGTCACGCAAATATAAATTCTTCGAGACGGAGACATTCGTTTTGAGATTCCACGATATAGCCCACTGTAATGGTATGATGAGATCATCCAAGTCTTATTTATTTGAAGAAACACACCATAGTGGTATATCTGTGTCAATGTTGTCATCATGGGTTGAGATGAGGGCTGTGGAGTGGTATGGAGATCAGGAATGTTCGTAATAGATTTACCCTGGTGGACGTCAGTGGGAGTATCTTAACCCTGTCCACACATTCTCAAAATATGCATCCTTGTGGAGCATTCTACTGTGCCGTTCTTTTTTTTGTACCAGTGTGTTAAACATGTATCTTCTCGCTAACTTTGTCCACACAAACGCTTTTGATTGAATAGTATTGAACTAGTATTTAATGAGTATACTCTTTTGGTAACATTTTCCAGTGAGTTGTCTAACCATCTAAAACCAATCAACACGGCACACATTCTCAAAATGCACCCCTGTTGAGCATTCTGTTGTACTCTCCTATGTCCCTGTACTTAGCATCTTCCCGTAGACTTTGTGCAATTGTTTGAATGTGGTGTACCCCAGTCTCTAGAAATCTCCTTTAATGAATGTTTTTTATTATTTCCCTTTTCTTATTTTGTCCTTGGTCTCCATAGGGTATGAGCCTTCTGTATCTGTTAGACAATCGTTTTTGTACATTCTTCCGCTATACACCTTCTCTTCTATTTCCTTTCTTTACTCAGAATAGAGGTAAGTCATCCATACCCAGCAGTCACCTCCGCATCTTGAAAACAGTGTTTTGCTTTCGAGAAGACCTGTTTGGAAAATTCAGTGATAAATTCACTTACAACGTGCATATTGTGTGACTACACCTTTCCCCATAATTCAATAATTTGATGTAATATTTGAAAATTCTCGTTACACTTTCTTTCTTGAGGTACTCTCCACCTTTAAGACATCAGTGGGAATTAATACACAGGAGAGCATCTGGGAGAGGCAGAGTAAGAGTGGCCCACGCTGTGTACTTGCATCTGGCAACATCCGCATCTCAGATTACGAGGTGCACGTCAGTGAGTTGATGATGAACATAACATAGCGTAATATATATGACATGGGAGACCCACTGGTGCGATCGGGTTAAAGCAATCACGAACGGTTTCCTGATGAAATAAAAATCATCGATTTTGTTTTTTTCCCCTTGTTTTATGGGGGGCTGCGTAGTTTGTTAGGTTGTTGCGGTTTCATAACAGGATCGATTGTAAACATCTTTCATAGCAGGAAATGGATTTGAAAAGGTGACCACAAAGTGAACTGGTCTTTTAAACCTGACCATAATGCAAAAACTGTCTTTGTGAATGTACCATAATGTAATTCGGCCCTTCTTGACTTAAAGTTACGGCCAGTTTGACAGGACCGACCGAAATAAGACAAAATAAACTTTTTGATGAATATAATATCAAAACCGTAATATGAAAATGTCCTTACAACAGGACCATACTGTAAAACGGTCTAATAGGACAAAACTGTAAAACGGTCTTTATCACAGGACCATACTGTAAAACGGCCAAGTGAAACAGAACTTGAAGTAAAAAACCCTTACAACTGGACAATAATGAAAAACAGCCCTTATAACAGGTCAATAATGAAAAACAGCCCTTATAACAGGACAATAATGTAAAACGGCCCCATAACAGGACAATAATGTAAAACGGCCCTATAACTGGACAATAATGTAAAACAGCCCTTATAACAGGACAATAATGAAAAACAGCCCTTATAACAGGACAATAATGTAAAACGGCCCTATAACAGGACAATAATGAAAAACAGCCCTTATAACAGGACAATAATGTAAAACGGCCCTATAACTGGACAATAATGTAAAACAGCCCTTATAACAGGTCAATAATGAAAAACAGCCCTTATAACTGGACAATAATGTAAAACGGCCCTATAACAGGTCAATAATGTAAAACCGGCCTTATAACAGGTCAATAATGTAAAACGGCCCTATAACAGGACCATATTGTATAACAGCACTACAACAGGACCATAATGTATACTAACGGCCCTTATAACAGGACAGTATTGTAAAACGACCTTTTTGATAGGAACAGTATATAATAAAATTAAAAAAGAGTCTTTCTAACAAGACTATTAAGCAAAACAACCTTTTCGAGACAAGATCTAATTGTAAAATACCACTTGAGCCAAAGTATGAATGTTTGCCTGCTTAAATATCGTGGAATAAATAAATCATAACTCAATCAATCAGTCCTTACGGTGTTGTTTCAGCAATGATGTATCTCTGGGTCTTTAGGGAGGTGGCATTTGTAACTCTTCTTTCCTCGTGTGGCGATTTCCTTTAGTGAGTTGCTCTTGACATCACCCACAAAATAGAGAGAAAAGCTTATTATTTATTTTCAATGACAGATTGTTACGATTTGCAGATTTTAGCAATTTGAAAACTAGCTGCAGCTTATCAAAACTCTCACTGAATCCTAACGGTTTCCATCAAAACGGTTAAACGCTTTAATAACTAGATACAGTCTCTTTGAATTTGGATGCTGTACAGATCGCTATGAATTTCAGCACATTTGCAGACTTTTTAATCAAATGATAATAATCCACGGCTGATTTAGCTCTGTATTTAATGTGGTTGATTGATGATGCAACCTGTTCATAATTTTTGAATTGTATGCAAGAACTATCTCTCTTGGGATCCAATATTCCCTTTTTTATGCTGACGATATGTCATGTTCTTCGTGTATATTCAAAATCTTGGAAATAATGATTTTTTTAGTTCAGAAAGGCAAATTATCTCTCATAGTCACTTATAATGAGGCTTAGTTTCACAACTAGCCACGGTAGCTCGGCATCCCAGCACGCATCGTTGAATTTTACCAATATGTCTTTTTCGAAGCCATAGGTACGGCTTTAGACACCGGCTGGGGCTTAATCAGTAATGTCATTTGAAAACAAACGCTTTCAATGCAGGACTCTAAACAGGTGCACGGACCCTGGAGCCAAAACCCTAAGCCGGAGCCAAGACCCTAAGCCGGAGCCAAAACCCTAAACCGGAGCCAAAACCCTAAGCCGTAGTATCGCAATTGGCCACAGTCTTCTACTTTGTTGTTAGCACCATTTAATTCAACAATATCATTGGTTTTTGAGAGCGAGGCTGCAGACAATAGGCTGGTTTCCACAATGAATAGTGCGCGCTTTACATATAATGTAGTCAGGGCATAAGACGTATAAGATGGCTTACGTTGATTTTGAATGAGAGACAACTCCAAACATAGACGGGTTACACCTGCACCGTGCCTAGGTCTATTAAAAATCAGCTCACCTCGTCTTCATCAAATGGCATCATGAACAAACATCCATCGAAGAACGGCTTTCCCCTTAATGCACCCAGCTTACCAAAGTCAACCTTTTATTACTCAAAAAGTGCAGATTTAACTAAACAAAATCGCTAGAGCCGTGTTATTTGTCCCTTGTCAACCGTTATATCCGCGTGTAAATTACATCCTGATATAAATTACATGCGTACTACGAGAAATGACTCATGTGGATCTGAAGCCTCGGTAAGCCATCCATCTTCCTCACTGTTTTGACATCTCTTCTGGTGTAAGACAGAAGAAAGACGTATATGATTCTAGACGCCATTTCTCGCTCCCTTAGTAGGAAGAACGGGTATCAATGCGTTGAATATCTGGGAAGGATGGAAATGACGACAGTGGGGCCCGCTTAAAGGCACCAACATTTCAGGCTTGTGGGTGTTTGATAAACAATCGTGGCTTGTTGTTTGTGTGTGAGCGTACTGAGTAGAAACCCACTATACATTTTTGCATTGTGGCCTGCTTTAAGCCACCAGAAGCTTCAGACGAGGAGTTTTATAAATAATTGTGGTTTGCTTGTTGTGTGTGGAGCGTAAATGAGATAAAGAAACTTTGATGGCATTTTGATCCACTGAAAGGCACCAGAGGCTTCAGGCTTGTGAGGTTTTCGATAATATATTCTGCTCAGCATGTTTTAATATGAATACTTCGGCACAAAGTGTATTGTGGATATCTTGGCAAAAGAAATTTGACTTTATTTAGGGCCCGCTGAAAGACCCATGAAGCACAGGCTGCTGGGTGTGGAACTATTATATTAAACATTACCTTGTTTTGTAAAATTAACCATCTTTCAAATTGTATGTGTAGATATCTGGGGCAAAGAATTTTGGCTTCATTGGGGCCCACTCAGAGGCCCGTGAAGCACAGGCTCATAATTGTGTGTGCAATTTTATAATCTTGGCTTGTTTTAGTGGAAATAACCATCTTTTAAAATGTATGTGTGGCTATTTTCAATCGGGCCCCAAAGAAACTCAGGTTTGTAAATATTCGTTGACGAAGCACAATAAAGTTGAAAGGTCAGTCTTGGCTTTTTGCAACATCTTACTTGTTCTTTCAAGGAGAACGAAGCTAGGCTCCAAATTACAGCGCCAACAAAAGAGAACAGACAAGACAATAGGAATAAAAAATCGCTGTTGCTGAAATTGTCATCCCCCCAGGGGATCCCGCAAGCTTAATGGTTCTTTTTAAATTAAACAAATGAAATGGGATTGATACTTAAGAATCAATTACAGTGAATGTGCATGGACTTTCGCTACCTTTCCAGGCCCCGTATTTCTTGAATGTATACAACTTTTGATAAACAATCTCACGCTGTTTATTCTTCGATTATCTTAAATCTCGTTGAGATATTGCGTATACACACTTAAAAATCACTTCATGTAAACTATGTCTTCGAGAGCCATCATAGAGATCGCACCTGTCTTTTTGATTGAACGTCTTGAGACTTTGCCCGTGATTGTGCATGCTAAAACAGCAAACGATCAATGTTTGCACATTATTAAAAATCAACTTTCGATTTTCCAGTCGGGATAACTTTGCAGAGAACAAATCATTGTTTTACTGAAAGTGTTTTCCCCTGATTGCTTGGTTTCGGCGAATTTGGTTGTTTTTTTTAACTTGGTTTTGATTTTCTGACGTGTCTTGTGATTTGCAGCAGATTTCTCAGTCTCTTTCTGAAATACTGCGCCATATAAAAAGGCGTTCGCAGTCTTTGAATTGTTAACTTTAAAAGGCAATTTTGTAGATGCACCATTGAG
Organism: Evasterias troschelii; assembly: GCA_032357145.1. Classification (NCBI taxonomy): domain Eukaryota; kingdom Metazoa; phylum Echinodermata; class Asteroidea; order Forcipulatida; family Asteriidae; genus Evasterias; species Evasterias troschelii. Next base: position 1,192,744 of record JAUELU010000025.1, read on the forward strand.
CTCATCTAACCTTTATTCTATATAGACGATGTGACCAGTGACATCACATGTTTACAAAAGAGCCACAGAGCCTGGACTTCCTGCAGGCACATTTGTACACATATCAATGGAAGA
>JAUELU010000025.1:1194244-1209925 GCA_032357145.1 Evasterias troschelii
TTTATGTGAAAATTATGACACAAAATGTAAATTTTCCCATATAGCCTGTGTAGTATCTTGCCCTCCAGGAAACGCTTCAGAATGTACAAGGTCACCACTTTGTAAACAAAGGTAACATGGTCTATACAAGGGCACTTTCTAATTCCACCCATCGTCTTTTTGTTGCCATGGCTACGTTTGTGCCAATGGAAATGTGTCACTGTTTTGTTTTTTTGCAATAGCTGAATGCCCATCTCACCAATCCCACCACTTTCTCCCCGCGCTATCATCTCGCAATCCTCACGTTTTACGGTACATCATTATCTCTATCAAATCTAGATCTTCATTTACCCGTTCTGTGTTCTCGTTGTGTGACATCACCTGACATACTCAAACGCGATCCATCCGTCTTCTTCTAGTGTGTTGACTCTCGACTCTTCTACTCTCACAAAAAAATAAGAGGGTGGGAGAGCAAGAGTAAAAATGTTGTCATAACGTCCCGCCGTCTCAATAACACAATCTTCAGAACCCTCTCCAGATTTTAACCCGAACATGCCGCATGTATCAGTGTTTGATCTCAACAACTACCGCTGACGACACCGTGCTCAGTAGACACAATAATGTACAAGAATATCATCTATTAGTGGATTGCCCCCCGAAGAGGTGTTTGTAAAATGATGAAGCGAAGAGGGAGTGGGTCTGTAGTTCAGAATTCATGAAGAGGGTCAGTCACCGTCATTCCGAATTCATGAAGAGGGTCAATCACCGACACTTTATATGACTTCCTAGTATAAGAGTCACCCAACTGTATTCATAACAAGTTTTGAAAAGGCTTATGACTTACACCATTTAAACATTTAAAAGTATGACGAGTGAAGGAGACTGACACACTCTCTGCCATAAATACACAATGAGATAAAAAAACCGAGAAGTTTGATTTCTCGAGAGAGAGGAGACGCATTCGTGTGTGTCATTGTTGTTGTAACCCTAATGCATCGTGTGGAGTTACACAGTAGTCCTTTTCTTGAGGCGAGAAAACAAGACTTGAGATCTGGGAAGACGAAAGAGAGAGAAACTAGTGCACAGAGTAGTTTTGGACCAGAAAGTGCAAAGCTTTTTCTTCAAAGAGGCAAGACATTAACTTCTGGTCCATCATACAATTTGTTTTGAGCGTAGTGTTAGTTTTGCTAAACGTAAGATAACACTGTCTTCAAGATGAAGGCAATAACTACAAGACGCTGCTCTTTGTGTCTTATTTGACCCAGGTCGACTCAGATAACGTAATTGTGTATGTTGTGTCGCAAACTCTAATAAGAGAACACAGTTGGGACGAAGAAACGGCGAGGGCTCAATAAGTTTTAACAAAAACCCATTGATCCGTAATTGCATTGGACAGAGTCTCACGGTGACAGAAATGAATTGCGACACACCGTATGCCGCAAGACCGTAGATGAGGGGGAAACATAGCGAGGGGAGGCTGTGGTTAGTGGGGGATATCAAAGGCGTATCCGGGTAGATATACATCGACGTGACCGAATTCTTCCGTGGCACGAAGACAGAGAGAGAGAGAGGGGGGAGGGAGAAACGAGAAATCAGAGCAGCTTCTTTTTTATCGATCCCGCTGCACTTCATTCAATTATCCCAAATCTTTGATTTGATTAATGGATCGAGATTCGTCGGCTGCCACTGTTGATCATTTTTCCCTGCCGGAGTCAATCAACGCCTTGGATCCTAGCTCTGATTATAAAATCCCCCTCCAAATGCCTGTTTTGCATGAGCGTGTTATTCACCTCACTTAATCGGAACGATTGATCTGCAATAGCACCGTGAATTATTTTAGAGCAACAGATGTTGTTGTCGTTGCTGTACTTCACTTTTCACACTGTTTGTTTTTATTTGCTGTATTATCAAACGTGCAAGTCAGATTTGTGTGAGTTATTGTTAGCTTACATTAAATATGTAAAAACAAAAACAACAAAAATCATACCCCACGAATCCACATTTCTTGAAAACAAATACAGCAATTACCAATGACTTATTTCCCCTTTAAATAGATTTATTAGTAAATCTAGTTACAGAGTTACAAAATAGCTTATGGAAAAGATAAATACTACCTTGTTATCTTGACAGTCTCTCATATTAAAATAATCACCGAAATCAATTCTGCATCGCCGTTTAACTCTCAAATTTCAACCGCTGTTCTGCTCTGAGCGAAACTGAACATTTGAAATGGATGTTGTTTTCACACTCCAGACACCCTAAACGCTATCTTTGTTCGGTTCGTTAGAAAACGACATTTCAGCGGGAAAAATATTTATCAGTCATGCACGAAGATTGTATACTTATCACCCACACGGACCTTGGGAAGAAATCCACCCCAAATGTTGGTTTGCTTGTGTGTTTTTAGGTCAATAACACTTCAGTGCAAGACACTGTTGGTGAGGAGTTCCTCGTCACAACAATGTGACTTGACTATGGGAGACTGACTTTCAGTATTGGAACACAGAGACCTGGAGAATCCATTGTTTTCGAAATGTGCGCTGGCTCAGAACAATGCGAACAATTGAAAATTACCTGGGCCCAATTTCATAGAGCTGCTTAAGCATAAAAAGTTGCTATAAGCACACAAAAATTATGCTTACCAGAATAAGGTTACCAGCCAAACTACAATGTCGCATGTAAAATTTGTGACTGGTATCCTGCTCATTTCTACTAAGCAAAGAAATGTTAAGCAATATCTGGGCCCAATTTCATAGAGCTGCTTAACGGTAAGCTAACTGTAGCAGAAAAAACATAAGCTAGTTCACAGGTTAGCAAGAAAATAATGCGGCCATCTTGCGCGTTGATCGTAGATTTACATTGTTACGTCATTCATGTTCGTGCAGTAAGCACTGGAAGGTTAGCATGCCTTTTTGTGTGCTGACGGTTAGCAGCGCTATGAAATAGAAACTCGTGTAGGTAAGCACAGAATCGGCCTTTAAGCAGCTCTATGACATTGGGACCTGATGTCTGCTGCAAAATAGCGTTTCAAAGTTTCCCATGAAGCTGGTTGAATAGATCGATCCATTAAGCCCCGCCTCCTTACGAGTTGACCAATCACAGCCGCGAAACCCGATCACCATTAGTGAAAAGATCACCAAACGGCTCAAATGGTGATCAGATTTCGCGGTTGTGATTGGTCAATGAGAAATGGGCGTGGCTTAATGGATCGGTGTATTCAGGTGCAACAACGACAACAACAAAAATTCCTCCGATATCGTTTTTCCGCGGTAGAAGTATTACGGAAAACCAGAGACAACATTTCACCTTTAGCAATGATCTAGTGATCTTTATTTTGACGGAAACATAACGACAACATTTCCACTTTGGCAAAGATCGCTTACTTTCATTTATCCGGAAAACTCATGACAATTCGCTTTTCCACTTTGGCAAATGAATATTTTAGAATGTCATGATTGTGGTAAAATTATTTAAAAGAAACAAGTCGCTTTTCCTGCCCCTATCTTCAAAGAAAAATATAAGTAAAACTGATAACAAACTTTCCATTCCTACAATTTTTCCCAAATAGGGCTATTTAGACAAAAAAGAAAAAAAAATTAGAGCCCAAACTCACACACGGTGAAACTGGGACTTGATCACGCCAGCCGTACCACAGTTAGAGTAGAATACAGCTATTTAAACAATATTTTACTCTGTTCATACTCGTATTCTATTCTATAAAATACAACTGGAAACGGAACTCATTATCTACTAACTTTCTTCAACACTTATTTCCCAAACGTATTGCTCAGCCCATTATTAATACTCATCGAAATACTGGCGTTACCTTAAGATAACACTGAAGACGCCAGGGGTAAAGGGAGAAACTTTCAAACCCTTAGGGCTTTCCCCCTCGAAATAAAACATCATTAAGACGTTGAGAAGCTAGGTACTCCCAGAAGTGCCCAAATTGACAAGAAATTGCTGTATTCTATTCAAAGTCCTGAGTGGAAGGCATATAAATTAGATCCGTTGAGTTCCCAAGTTGGGCTTAATTCGTACTCGGGTGACTCCGAGTTCGTCAGTATAGCCATGAGGTGAATGCCCGCTAGGTTAAGACCTTTTATGAAACCGAATCCCGAATAAGGGGTTAACCGTATAGTCGTTGATTCACTTTTAGATGTTTCTCTTCTCATGTTTCTGTCATACATTCATGTTTCCCTCCTCATGTTTATGTCATACATTCATGTTTCCCTGCTCTTGTTTCTGTCATACATTCATGTTTCCCTCCTCATGTTTCTGTCATACATTCATGTTTCCCTCCTCATGTTTCTGTCATACCTTCATGTTTCCCTCCTCATGTTTCTGTCATACATTCATGTTTCCCTCCTCTTGTTTCTGTCATACCTTCATGTTTCCCTCCTCATGTTTCTGTCATACATTCATGTACCTTGTTGTTTTTATACTCCCGTTGTCCTCTAAGAGTGTCTATCCATACGACGTCTTCTCGGTTTTCTTTTACCAGCTCTAGGCCGCATTTCTGTTGAGCATGAGACTGTTTTGGTGGTCCAAAAACTCCCCGTTATCACGAGAAGCATGCTTGCGAACAGCATTTTAAGTTAAATACCCTACGGGGGGTAGAATAGAAGGATGATAACAAAAATCCCTGCCGTTCGTCATGAACTAGACTGTACCCAAGAAGTGAACATGAACTTAGAGCAACATTTTTGACCCACGGAGCTGGGAGGTCTAGTTTTACTTCTTCAGTAGACGGCAGCGTAGTGTTACCGCGTTTAGATAAAGATACCTGCAAGGTAGGACTCCCGTATCTCATTCTGCATCTGCAGTTTCTTGACAATCATTCCCAACAAAGAGAAATTACCTCACTACAAGATTTGCGGGAAAAGCAATCAGTGACACTCACTAGACCTTACAGATGTATCTTTTTACAGCTTTCATGTATGGGGAAAAAAATATCAGCTTAAATCAGAAGTCAAGAAAATTGAATGTTAGAAAAGCGCGGGTAAGCATGATGCTATATTGGCTTTTATTATCAAGTAAAGGCGGCTGTTATTGATTTCACCCCAAACACCTGTGGGTACTCGAGTTGGGGTACACCTTGCTGTGGGCATCCTTATCCGCGACGAATAAAAACAGAGAAAAGTGGTTTCGAAAATAGATTTGGATTGGATTACGTGCACCATGGGCATTCCCCGTCAACAACTAAATTGGAAAATCGAGATTAAAGCTCCGTGATGATTTAATTAGATTTTTTTTTCCCGCAGCAGGTTGAACCACTACAATTCGTAAGCCTTAACGCAGATGTCAAATGCGTCTTAAGAAAAGAGGGGGAAAAGAAAAATGGAGACGACTTTGAAGAAATGGATGTTGTTTTGATGTGCCCTCTTTAAACCATTGTGGCTTGCAGGCAGTGATTTGATAATGTTGTAATCGGGTTCTTATTAATGTTTTTACTCGGCCTCAGCTAGCTTGCAATGACGTCATCAGCCACTGTCCCGCCATTTTGAATTCCGTAATGATGGATTTTGCATTACATAGTACACGCTCCATACTATATCTGCAATTGATTCAACCTCAAGTTTTTACTGGGTTGTTACACCATCAATACCTTCATGGTTCTATACTTATTGCTTGTTGCAGTTAAACCTTAGGGCAGAGTTACAAAGAGTTGAATCTTAGCGTGATGCGATGATCCATAAAAGCCCAGATAGCAATCAAAATGACATGTTACTTTCTACAGGTGTTTGGGGCTAATTCTCCATTGCCAGATGTTAAACTTGCCTTATCTGACCATTCGAGGCGAACTATGCGGGTAGTGAAGATCGAGGTAAACAAGCCATTACGCCCCCGTCAAAATATAGCAACTCTGTCCACCGACCCTGACATTCATAAGAAATGTGAAGGGCTGATAACGTTTTCATCTCGTCTACGGCAATAATCCCACTTTGCGTTTCTTGCAGAGATAAGTGGAGCACTTTGGGGGCTGCTCTTGCATTAAAGATAACCCGTTCGCTCAGTTGTGAACGTTCAAACATCAGTACCTGGTGTTGTTTTAAGTACAGCAACTTCCCCTTGCTAATGGTCTGATAGGTCTTATATTCTTCGAAGAAAAGGAAATAAACAGTGATGAGCGGCAAATAACGACCACCCTTTTTGTTGCCCTCATTTGAACGCGTAAAAACTCAAACAGTCTTTATGTATAGCAGCATTGTTTGATTGTTAGAAGGCTGTAGATCATGGAGGTAGGATACATAGACCATGGAACTCCATGTAGACTCTAAATTATCCTACACTTTGAACATTATTGGCATTGATTCAAGCAGTACAGATACAAGCAATTGCTAATTAGCATTATAAGATCGGTAAGTGACCAATATTGGATAGTGCATTGTGTTAAACCTAACAACTAATGAGGCTGAAACTTCTACAGGTAAATTGTATTATATACATTTTTATTGACAGTGAGTAAGGATTCATTCCATGGCCAAAAACTAGAAGTTCAGACCTCCTTTAACACAGAAAATAGCAGTACACCTCCATTTTGTTGCACTTCTGTGGAGAAAAATTTTTGCACTGTACTCCAAACACCCTCTCATAAACATTGTACACAAAATTCCTTGTAGAACATCCCTCTCTTTAGAATTCCCTCGTAGAGACCTATTATATCTATTGTCTTCGGTCTGTGATAGGTATCACCATCAAAGCAGCAAGGTTTCATTGGATATCATCGTGGTATCTTTAAGCAAAGCACTCTATGAAGCCGTTTCTTCTTCGTCTTTTGGTTAACCGTTTCCTTAGGATAGTGAGAGGTTGTGATCGATGGGGCCGTCTGATTCCCGACTCGCCGGAAGGTTGATACATGCCTCATGCGGAGTGACTGTAGACATCTTAATCGTTGCCTATGGCTTAGCCTGTTCTCTCTAATCCGGATAATAAGCTAGGCTTGCCGATAGCTATAATATCATCTCTCCATCACGTTTAAGCTTCGATAATCCGTTTTGTACATAAGCCACGGAAAGCTGGAGATTTCGCAATAGATTTTCCGGTGAATCAAGATTTAATAATTATTGATTTTTTGTATTTGGAAAAATGAAAAGAGTTATTGTTTTTACCAGAATTGAAACAGAAATACACCTTTTGACAATCAGTTATCCAGGTATAGTTAACTGTTGACACTGCCCTACGGCTGTTTTCATATGTTTTATGCGCGTGGTGTTTTATTTTCAATGCATACACTTTTACAGCCGGAGGTGTTATGTTTGTCGCTATAAACCAGAAATATATCCGGAGTTAAAATGATTATTATGATGGAAAAGCATGTCACTTTCCACAGCATGTCAAACATTTATCGCATTAAATCATGCGACTGTTTCATGCACTGATTGTTGACAATAACCCCTACGGCTATTCAGTGTTTAAACGACGTTTATAGAGGAGTCAATTGATTTCGAAGGAGTTCGGTTTGATTAAAAACTGTTACAAACACCGCCTCTAAAGTACACTTCACAGATTGGTAAATATTACGCCACTTGACGGTCATTGTGACTGACGTACTTTATTAGATTGGAAGCACTTTGCGTATACTGTTATTGCGGTGATATCCCTCTGTTGTGGTCAAACAACAATTAATCATCTTCACACCCCCCTTACTGACGGCTGTATTTGATATGATGCATTTATACTCGGTGTGTTCCGAGCCCATGCCGTTATAATTGATCGTTTATATTTTGTATCATACAGGATTGCTAGTGCTGAAAAATAGTCGCTGACAGTGTTCAGGATCAACCATACAAATGAAATAACAAACCTGTGGAAATGTGGGCTTAATCCGTGGTCACAGTGAGTCGGGAGAAAAAAAGAGAAAAACCACACCCAAATTTCAGCATCTTTACTCTATCTATCTATCTAGCCTATCATCCACTGCAGAACGAAGGCCTCTTCATCACTAATCCACCTTGATCTTTCTTGTGCTTGTCGCATCCATGTAACGCTTCTAAATTCCCTGATGTCGTCCATCCAACGCCTACTTGGTCTGCCTCTTCGTCTCGTTTGTGTTCTTGGGGTCTATTCTGTTATACAATGTGTCCATCTGTTGTCATGACGCCTTGCAAGGTGGCCTGCCCATCTCCATTTATTTGTTTTTATTTCCTGTATGATGTCCCTGGCATTTGTTTTCTTTCGTAAGTCCTCATTTCTGACCCTGTCCTTTCTTGCATCTTAACCCATTGTCCTTAATTAGGGTTGTAATAACCAAAATCAGGTGTTGCACTTGTTCGTATTTTAGGTACAGTTTTCTCGAATATGACTTCATTTCGTTGGAAAATATTTCACAGAGAAAAGGGTTCTAGTGTGAACTTCATGTATAATCAGTAACCTGTCAGACTAAAGTTAGACACATCATATTTTAAATTTTTATCAATTCTGTATACATTGAAGTATTTCCGTTTAAACGTTTAATGATTGTGTTTTCAAGCCGTTTATACATATATTTTTTAAAACAAGATCGACGGTGATGCAACATAAAATTAATAATTAAATGAAGGGCTTTTGAAGAGTAGTTTGTTTATATCTAATCCTGACAACAGCAAATGTTTTAATTACTTTTTTTGTGTCAATCTCGTTTCTTATACGAAGCCTTGTAATTCACGGGTATACAAATTACCTTTTGAGTACAATGTCATCACTATTCAACATAAAGTCATATTGTATGTTTGTTTATCCCTCCTCCCTCGAACCATTATGAATAAAATTCAAACAAAAACCGATTAATAACTTTGCACAAATCTATTCATGTATTAAAAAAAAAAAAAAAAATTAACTCGTTACTTCAGTGCCACCATTTATACAGCAAACATACATCATAATGTGTTTATACATTATTGTCTTAAAGCAAGTGTTTCAGTGTGGAGTGAGACGCGCCTATATTGACCAGCTTGCAATATGTCAATAATGAATTAGGAGCTACAGTCCATTGAATCAATCATGGGCACGATAGGACTATGGGTCCCGTATTTGTTTAGTGGAAGACGAACAGACGAAACGACGTGACCAAAGGCTCTTTTTAATATAGAGCAAACCCTACCCCAAAAGAGAACTACAGAATGGTTACTCCCACAATGGTAATAGCTATCAACACCATGCACCTTCAAACGTCACTTCTAGGGAGTAAATGAAAACGATTTAGGCCTAGCTCCCCTACCACTAGTAGACCATGTGACCTGTGACATCACAATGTTTACAAATGAGCCACAGAGCCTGGACTTCCTGGAGGCACGCTTTGTACACAGCCCTACGGAAGAATGCATTAAAAATTATATTTTATGAAGACTGACTGCACTGATGTTTATCAATGTTTGATACGCAGAAGGTGGCACATCTCAAAACTTGTTCTGCTGTAACTTTATAACACTTGAATTTATTAACTCGTTTGTTTTTTGTCTTTATCAAATTTTCGGACACAAAATACATCTTTTTCTTTCTAGCCTATTTCACTCCACTGCAAGAGGAAAGCCTCTTCACCAATTCTCCATTTCACTCTACCCTGCGCTGTCTGTTGCCAAGCAATGCCCTTATATATGTACTTAGTTCATCTCTCCATATTCTGTTTTGTCTCCTTCTTTTTCTTGTCCGGTTTCTCGGCGTCCAGTTGGTTGTTTTGCATGCACACCTGTTGTCATACCTCCTTGCTAGGTGACCTGTCCATCTCCACTTCTTCGATTTGATGGTCTTAATAATATTATGCACTCTTGATTTCTTTCTTAGGTCCTCGTTTGTCACCCTGTCCTTCTTTGTTACTCCTATCATTATTCTTTCCATAGCCCTCTCTGTCATTCTTAGTTTTGTTGTCAAGTCGTTTGGTGGTTGTCCATGTCTCGGCACCATATGATAGGACAGGTATGATGCACTGATCGAATACATGCCTTTTCAGTGATATAGGAAGGGTGTGGTCTCGAAAGATTCTATCGATGTGTCAGACCTAATGAACAAATAAATAAAATGTTTTCCATATGACCAGTGTAGTATTGCCTACAAGAAAGGCCCTTGAGTGTACAATGCTATTCTTTCTGTAAACAAATGGTATTAAACATAGTCTATATAATCGGTGTTGGATGACTCGCTGGATAATACACCGATCCATTAAGCCACGCCCATTTCTTATTGACCAATCACAACCGCGAAATCTGATCACCATTTGAGCAGTTTGGTGATCTTTTCACTAATGGTGATCGGGTTTCGCGGCTGTGATTGGCCAATAAGAAATGGGCGTTGCTTAATGGATCGGTGTATTGAACAGAAAACTGAATGTCCTTCCTGTAATAATTATTGGATTTATTTTGATCAGGAGACGTGTAGATTTTCTTTATTTTATTCTCTGGTTAGAAGTTACCCGGATTCAAGATCCTAGGGGGGGGGGGGCTTGACCCATTTCTGAGCTAGGCTGACCCGGAAAGTGGTTTTAAAAAAATGGGATTTTATATCAGAATCTGTGTCAGTTTGACCAATTTTGGGGGTAATATTTTGATGACGTGATTCCGGGTCACACTGATCTAGAAATAGGTCAGCCCACCTCGGGCTAGTTTTCAGAGTGTATAGCCCTCCGGTTGAATTACTGCACTTGAATAAGGCATCGGAGTAGCATGCATATAGGAACAGCTGTTACGTTCAGCCGTTGATTACCATATAGTACCTCATCACCGATGTGTGATGTTCTTTGAACCAATCACAAAACGAATTCCGCTTCACACCACACTGACTTGCGCGCTCCGTGGCGGTTTTTGGTGTCCCCCAGAACCAAAATTTCTGCTTTGGATGATTAGAGAATATCTACCAACAAATTCATCAATTGGGCAGTTTCTAAAAAGAGGACATTCCGGTCAAGTAGAATTTATTGGGTGAAATGTACAAACTTTGAGTGAGCTGTGCTGGGGTGCGTTTTGGCGGCTGTAACCAATAACTGTTTCTGACGTCATAACCAAAACGGTAACCGAGCTCACAACTCGGTTATCGTTCAGTCTGAACAGCAGAACCAACGACCAACAACCGAAACAGTTTTTGGTTACTGCCGCCAAAACGCACCCCTGGTCGACTCGGTTGTGTTATGGTGTGGCTCGTATGATGCTGTGGAAATAATTTTGAAGTGAAAAGAAACCCTAAATAGTCGGGAGATTATTCCTTATGGCTAAACCTGCCCGGGTTTGGTATCCAGACGACGGCTTAACATTAATATCAAACTGTCACCATCCCTTTAACATCCGAGTATTGATTATTGTGTATTGATGTTACGTTTGGAGTACTTTAAAAGCAACCAATCACAAGCCGTAAGTGATGAGGTAGGTGTCTTGTGCTGAAATCAATTAGCGCTAATGGTACGTCACCAGCACACCGCATATCCCCAATGCTTCAGTGTAATCCGTTTTCCCTACATGTATTAAATGCAATTAGTAGAAAATTATCCCAAATGTACGATGTCCTCTACATGCCATCCACTCGTGATTAGATGAGGGGAAGAGTGGTGAGGTTATATTTGCGCAGTGTGATATTGACGAGACCACTCAACAATGTGAAGTGCAGTGGGACACATGTTGGCGGCAGTACCCCGCACTCTATAGAGATCACCTCCAGACTTGAGATATCCCCACGTTACGCCTCATTGTACGTAAATATAATACCCATTTAACTGGCTCAACGTGATTACGATCCTATGCACTTTCTCACGACAGCTCAACATCAGCACATTGCCTCATTTCTCTATATTACATGACGGGTTGCAATATGCCTGCCGTTGGTGCCGTAGCAATCCGACCTATTTCACTCGAGAGATATCTTTCAATTTGAACAGGCCTACGTATTTCTCTTCCCCGGAACTTGTTTATTTTCATTCCAAGCTGACCAGTCAGAACAGTGGGTTTCTTCATATATACATTAATATATTTATATATAAATATATATATACATACTACCAAGACGCTCCTGTTATTGATCAGGGAAGAGTTGCGGGATTGTGATCATCCGTGACTGAGTAAACGTGATCCCGTTTATAACGCCGAGACCACGGGTGTCTTGGCTGGATCGGGCATGCTGAATGTCAGACTGGGGAGATTTGCCGCATCCCAGTCGAGAATAACTCCGATTTAATTCACCTCCACCTTTCGTGAACAGTCTAATAGAGTCTATGTCTTTTATTCTCAATAGGTAAGCCCTCTCACAGCAGTTGAGGATGTTGCAGCATCAGCATCCCCCATTGTGACTACAGAGTACACCGAGCTTAACACTTTCCTTGGTACTGAAGAGACGTATACGGAGATTGCCACAGCGTGGGAGGAGGAGGACGCATCCACCAAGGCACCAGAGGAATACGGAGGTTACTTCTTTGACTTCTTCAATATGGAAAAATTCATCTGCGAGTATACACATCAAGACCATGAAACCAGACTCCGAGAAACAGGCAAGTCTTTTTTGTTTGGTTCCCTCTTAATTGCCCCCAAAACGTTGCTGATTAGATCAGGAAAATCGAATGGACTTGAGGATGGGTGACAACTTCAGGTAAAGCGAAGTCAATGCCTGGGGCATATTCCTTACCGAGTCAGCACAGCCATGTTGTCTCTGTTTTAAAAGGGGCCTTTGTTAAACATACTGCGGGTTCCAAAAAAAGAAATTCAGTGTTCAACTTTGCTAAAAAGTCAATTTTGTTTTATTATAAAATAGTAATCCCAAGAAAGTGTTAAAAAACGTTTTGTCCTTCCTCACGATTTGAATAAAGTTGACTTAGACCAAAAATCAACTGGGAATTAAAATCCCACTTTCGAAAAGCAAAAAGGCTAAATTGGGTTCTTGAAAAAAAACATCCACTAGAAGCAAAATTGTTCCTTCTGTAATATCCACAACGTGTGAATTAAGTTGGCATTTACCTTAATATTTAGTGACATAAAATTATGCTATCAACAATTGGGATGCAAATATCGCTAATCCTTAGTTTGAGAACAAAGGTTGCATTCAAATTGGTCTTACGATGCCTGATTAAACATGAAATAACAAAAACTCTACATTGCTACAATTGTTTTACACTTCAATGCGTTCAAGGTTGAGTGAAAATAACCGCAAACCTTGAAAGTACTTTCGAATTACAATATATCAGAATTTACCAAAGTATGTTATGAAACAATAAAATACTTTTAGTACATTCTTACTTAAGACTCAAATCTTGTTATAACCCAAATAAGGTAATTTAAAAGCTTGTATGGTACAAGTTAATTAAAACATTAGAGAAAACAGTTTGTTTTCTGTTGCTCTTAAATAAATGATATCAGCGCATTGCAACGTTTGATCAATCTTGCTTTTAGAAATGTTTGTACTTGATACGAGTTTTATTTTTTATTGTGTAAGCATTTATCGGTATTTAACATTTGTATGATTACGTAACACACCCGCTTAAAGAAAATTAAAACAATTGTTGAGATAGTTTTGTATTTTGATCTTTTGTATGTGGACTTTTCTTACCAAAGCGTCGTTACGACACAAAGCAAAACCAAATTTAAACTTTTACAACTCGTTTTTCTAATTTTAAAATTAACAGCAACTACTTGTTAGATTTATAGAACCAAATTTACTACTCACAGTGAAAAGTAACTGCAATCTTTACCTCAGAGGTGTTGCAATATTTTGACGTCCAAAATAAGTAGTTTGAATTACGGTATGATAGACTAATTAAAATCTGCTCTGCCGAACAAAGTGATGAGTAAATATTTATACTGCATTCGAATTGAGAGTTGGGGGACTACAAGCATTCCATGGTTGTTAATCTGCAAAAAGTGCAAATTTGTAAACTGGAATGATGATCAACTTGATGAAACTTCAGCTGTTGAATAATCTGTTATGGGTACATTCCGGATGGAGAATAAAAAAAGAAGGGGTGGTATCCACTATCCATTGTGTATATAAAAATGGTCCATGTCAGAGTTTTGTTGTTGATGCAACATGTTAATTAATTATGGTGATTTGTTTGCAAACTTTAAAAACTCTCTGTGTAGACTTTATTCTATGTGATGTAAATTATTTGCCAACAATCAGTGGTGCTGCACCTTATTTGTAACTTGCAATTTGAGACGGCATCAAGGAAGACAAGACAAATTGATTTGTCAGTTTAATTCTACATGTACCTAAATTAGATCCAGCATGCTACTAAGTGTGTTTAGTTGTGTTTCTTTTTTGAAAGAGTCAACATTTCACAGATGTTGCCGATTGTTAATTTGTGAACTATCAAGGGGAACGGTGCAGAATTAGTTTTCCATTTTGATTGTAGATGTTGGATTCAATTAATGTCATAGTGAGCTGAAGTACCGGGCTCTTTGTTAAGACTAGAGTCCTCTCAATTTAGCGTTTGAGGAGAATCCAGAAATAATGCCACGTCAGCTTCGTTTTGGTGTTCTTTTTTCGAGACTGGGTGATTGCGATCGGAATATTGAGTGTCTCTGACGCGCCGTTTTGAGCCGCTTGCACTGTTGCATAGTCTGTTCTTGTGAGGCATTATAATCCTCTGATTAGCTTTCAAGCAAGGCCACTTTGGCCTCAGTTTTGAATCCATAATGCCACGTTAGGAGGAAGGAAATTTGATATTACACAGTTTCCGTGTTGTCTGTACAAAAAGCTGCATGGTTTTTAACGTTTTGGGGAAAACTCGACTGATGACAGCCCGTAAAAAGTGGACGGCACTGTGGACGTGCTGAGCTAGCAACGCACCTGCAGATGTTCAAAGATGACCATTGGGAAACAATCGCATCTAAGTCAAGTCTGTATAACCTCATGATCGAGGACTCAGAAGATATCAAGCAGAAATGGCTTGTTTCACGAATTTTAGGATTTTAAAAAATGTTCAGAAAAAATACACTTTTTCCTACAAAAACTAAAATCCTACATTTACTTCATTTAGGGCTTCTTTGTTAACATGCTAAATATTGTTGAGTTTTGTTGCATTTGTTAATTGTGTTTGGCCTTAGCTTTAATAATCGCTTCTTTGTGAAGCGCCTTATCCTATAGGCGGACGACTCATTGGGCGGACTTTGGTGCACAATAAAAACAAACGAAACAAATAAACACCAAACTTATGAAGAAAAGATACAGCGGTTCTTGGAATCGTTCTAATAATTGTAATTTTCTACTGCCGGACGAATCCACGAGGGAGGTCTGAATTGTTTGAGTTACTGTTCCCTTGGCTTTTAACTGAAGGTTGTAACTGACGTATGGGCCAGAGACAAAGAATTTCAGTTCACCTTGGATCATAAAAACAGAAGTGGCAATGAACGTGGTCTCCCGAATTTATAAATCTGCTCCACTGCAGGAGGAGAATAAAAATAACAAAGACAAGTTCTCAAGAACTGATCATAATGACGTTCATCAGTGACATACATTGATCTCATCTCCCATGTTTCATTTCAAAACCATACTGAGGTGAGGAGGTAAGATTTGGTGTTCGGCAAAATGCATCACCCATTTGGGGTGGCGATATCCCACTTGTTGACGCTCACCACGCAAGCAAAAAATCGCCCGTTGTTAAATAATAATAGACTCAACGCGATCCCTCTTGACTTGCTGTTAAAGTAAGTATAGATGGATTGCAGTAGGCCCTGCGCGTCATTAAAGGGAGTTTATACTTTTGGTAAATGTCAAAGACCAGTATCCTCACTTGGTGTATCCCAACATATACAT
>JAUELU010000025.1:1213701-1225084 GCA_032357145.1 Evasterias troschelii
ATTTCTCCTTCCAGCCTCGGTTTGATTACATTGAGTTGAATGGGAGAAAATTAAGATGGCTACACCGTGATAAAGGTTTATAGTTCTTACGCACGAGCAAACATATCCTCTTCTTTGACGGGGACATGACATTTTCAAATGTAATACATTTCCAAATTGCTGTTGCAAACCTCAGCAAGTTTTTTAGAGTCCTGTACAACAGATTGCAGGGAAATTGTATTGCTCTTTTGTGGTCTTTTGAGGGAATTCCAAGAAGGTCCTCCAGCAACATCCGCAAGTCCGCAACGAACTAAACCTCCTTTGAGATATTATCAAGAAGCTTCGTAAAGGTCTTAAACAAGATTGTCTAGGATAAAACAAATACTTGTTAAGTTTTAAGCTGAAAGCTTTACTGATAAGGCAGTTCATACACACACACAAATTCTGTGAAATATATCCCTCTGCAATGACGTCATATTCGAGAAAACTGTATATAAAAACCTTTTAAAAAAACGCAGCAGCTGATTTCGGTTGTTACAACCAAAATTAAGGACAATGTGTTTTACATTGTGAAATTTAGGCATGGTTTTCACTATTTTTTCCTGCCTCACACACCAGATTAAGCCCAAATGTTTACAGGTTTGTTATTATTTCATGTGTATGGTTGATCACACAAAACATGAGCAATGTCTGTGACTATTTTATTAGCTCTACCAATCCTGTAAGATACCTTTAAGATTCTGCATTACTCTCAATTATGAGATGGGGATTATCAGTCAGTTTTCTCTTAATGTCGATGAATATTTCGGATGAAGTAATATACCATAGAAGACTTCAGGCATATTTGACATGTAATTTTCATCACGGTTGAACAAAGTTTTGAAAATATTTACTAAGAGACTTGGACATTGACTGCCCGCGTCTCGCACTTTAAAGGGTGAAATTGAAAATAAATGTTCACTTGATTACGTACATAATCTTACATGGTATAAATATGGTCATGGTAGACAACTTCCATTAAAATGCTTGTGCCTAAAAACTGGCACAGTTTTTGAAAAATTAAAACAATTAATTCTGAGCTCAAGAGTAAAAAATGATAGTTGAAACAGTGAAAACAGCGGGTGTTTTTTAACACTTGATTTCTTCTCGTGACTCCGACAATCAACTGAGCTCAAAGAATCACGTTTTGTTTTTCTATGTATGTGTTGGGTCACACAGTCCCAGGGGGCCAGACCCCAATAACGGGCCAGGCTAACCCGGTAAGTGGAATAAATTTTTGATTTTAGCTCGGACTATACAACATTTTGACCGATTCTAAATAGGTCATTTTGAAAAAGATTCCAGGTCTTACTGACCAAGAAATTAGTAAGGCCCTCGAGACGGGGATCAAGATCAATTCTGACCCAGAAGTTACACCAGTACAGAGATCACTCGGTCCTGGACAGGCACAACTATTGTTATATGACAGCTAATTATTTAGCTTGATAATAAAAAGTCAGGTCCCGGGCAGTCTCACTTTCATAAAAACATAATTAATTTTAGGGATTGCATATCGAGGTCCCATGTTGTCGCACCCTTATTGAGTTAAAATTAACACTTTGTATGTTTGAATCTGATAGACGTCAGAGCGCACAGAGCGTGCGAAGAGACCGGTAACTGGGCGAGTTGGACCAACTACAATGAGTGCTTGAGGAAGTATACGCCACCAGTAAGTTAACCTGTTAGTGTTTTAGTGTTCATTCTGTGATGATGTTTTGCTTGGCTGTCGTTACCATCATCTAATTTCCCCTTTTGCTCATAGTTTTTGGATCAATGATAGAGAAAGATATTGTTTGCTTGCACCAATACGCAACCCCAGTCCATTGGATCAGGCAATTTCTCTTAAAATTCTTAGATTTTAAAGTATGTTTTTCAAACAAGAAATATGGGTTGAAGCATCTTTTGATCGGTTGACAAAGTTCTTTAAATAAAAAAGTTAAAAACACACAAGAGCGGCAAGATTGGAAGAATCTCAAGATGAGTTTAACCCCCCCCCCCCCCAATCTTCCGTTTAGTTATCTTGAAGTTAAAAGAACCACTCTCATCTTTGGATAGGTGCAATCGGTGACACATTTTCTGTAAACCTTAACGAGAGCGATGGAGTGATTGGAAATTTCCTCAACTGGAACTGTCGACCTCCAGCCAGGTCGACACGCCTCCAGGTGGCAATTCAATTTGCCCTAATTAACATATTCCCGGTCTCTAATTTGTTTGAATCTAATTGAATTTATTCAATTCTTGATAATTGAATCAACTCAGGAGCTGCAAATGCAGCAAACCGTTAATAAAGAGTTCCAGATTGCGAACTTACAAAGTGTTGAGATTTATCATTTATGTCATCGTTCGCAACAAGCACTAACGGTGAAAACTTTCGAAACCTTTTTTGACGATTCTCCAGAAAAATATCAACGTAGCGGCAAATGACGTACTTGCCAGCAGCAACAACCTGACGGTTTTTGTTAATCCTTTTGGATCGTGTTTCTGTACTTTTCACTGTTTAAGGTCATAAACAAAATGCTTTGGCTTGAGAGAATACTGAGATTTGCCCGGATGAGCAACACAACTCCCAATTCACACGCGGACTTTTAAGAAGAACTACTGCATTTATTTTGTTTAGAAACAATTTTCTCATGATTGGAATTATTAAAATGTCACCATTATCTTAATAATCTCTTGACGCTACCCCGTCTGTATCAGATTACATCAGTTCATTCTACACATTTAAGAAACAAGGCTTGCAAACCAGTCAGGGTGTGCGTCGACGCCTGATGAGAGAAAATCTAAGATGTTGACACTGTATTAATGACTTCAGATTGATTGATCGATCGATTGATAGATTAAATTTTTAACGGTTTGGTTAATTTTGGAGCAAACTTAAACAAAATTATCACCTTCTCTTGCTGTGAAGAATCCAATTTTTTTTCAAATACTGAAATTAAAATACAAAGAATGTATTAGATTTGTTTTTTGCAGCACACTTCCCCTTTTGATTTTAAGGTACAAGTTTGTAATTTAGGGCTTAGTTTTCTTGTTCAGCTATTTGACTAAGTACAAGTTTGTTACTTACTTATATCTCTGTTTGTCTTGTTCAGGTATTTGACTAGAAGTATAGGTTTGTTACTTACTCAAATTTCTGTTTTTCTTGTTCAGGTTTTGGAAAACCCCCCACTGAGCCACCAGACCATGCAGTATGTCTGGATGTTTGGGTGTGTTCTCTCACTCATCTTTCTAACAATCACCCTCTTCATCTTCTGCTATTTCAGGTAAGTCACATGAAATAGTCCCAATTGGCGGCTACGGCTACTGCTGTTGCTAAGCCTGTTGCTATGTACTTATGAAGTTCGAGCCACAGCCAGAGCCGCTAATTTAGACACATCGTACAGTCCATTGTTGATGTTATCTTTTTAACACACAATCTTGTATAAAGCCGTTGGGATTAGTTGGACAGGAGTTAAACTTAAGTTTGATGTCATCGACATTCGTAACATCAGACCAACAACGTGTACAGACTATTTAACCTTAGTTTACAGAAAATAGTGACCTTGTACATTCCGGGGCCTTTCTGACCAGCAAGATATACTGGTCTTATGGACAATTTTACATTTGTTTGTCATATTTTCCACATGAGTTCAAGAGTAAACAAAAATAACAGCTGAAATTTGCCTCAATTCTTCGTTTCAAAATGAAAAAAATCAAACTGTAATCTCAGTCTATACAATTAGATTTAATGTTTTCTTCCATTGAGCTGTGTACAAATCACCCCTGAAGGAAGTCCATGCTCTAGACCTATGGCTCGTTTTGTAAACATGTGATGTCACAGGTCACATGATCTATACTGTCACCGTAAGATCTAAATGATTAACTTAGTCGAAAACGGTATAGGTATAGGTATAACCATTGTATGTGCCCGATTTACCTCTTTTTTAGTTTAGTAATTCGTGTATGGGGTGCTTGTTTTCATGTAGTAGTTCATTGGTCTACTTATACTGTCCCTAAGTTCAAATTTTTCCCCTCACTTAATCCGGTGATTGATTTTTAATAATGAAAACTCGGTTTGGATCAAGCTGCGAAACAATTGGGCTGGAAAGGATAGGGACAAGTCATTCTTCCGTACCAAATAAAGACAACACGAAGCCAGAATTTCATTAGCGGGACCACGTCAGATCCAGGTACCGTCGTTTTTCGATATTACACGGCATCTCTTAGAGACCGCACCGGTGCGGTAAATCAGCCACAGATCGGCATGTTTGATTAAAGTTTGCACGCTATATTTGTGTTCTAATATATTCCTATATCGAAAGGTGATTGTGTTTTGGGATAAGTCAACCCACGAAAGCTTAAATTATTAACTGCAAGACGGTTGTACTATAAACGATAAGAACGTATTTATTTATGTACATTGATTTATATGTAGGTCAGGTTTTGAATTTAAAAACAAATTGAAACAAAGTCAACAATGTTAATTCCAATGACAAAATAAAACATTGAGAGCCTTTAAAGTGGTTATCAGTATTAGAACTATAGATTGACGTCGCAAAGTGTACCCATTTACACCATTAGTCAGAGTCCATTTGGTTAAACATACAACGGGTGGTTAATATTGGATACACTATGTCTGAAATCTCGAAGCACGTGTCGGATCTAAAATTCAAATCGATCCTTCTGCTTAAACTGTAACAATTCTACAGCGGCACGATTTCTTCACTTTCCCGGGCAAGATATGTTTCCTATTAGTCTATCTTACACACGATTAGCCCACAATACCATGTTGACTTTTCCTGGCCTTTCTGTTATCACAACATTTGTTTTTACTTCCTACGGATGTAGCGGGCCGTTTGATGTTCAACGCAGCATGCCATGTCGACACATCGTTCAATATTCCTACGGGGGAGTTGGGTCAATGTGGAAAAACACAACCACGGCAACACGAACCCCTTAAACACAATATGCGATCAATTGTATCCATCTCTCTCTTTAAAAGATCGTGTTAACATATTGCAATGTTAAAGAGTTCCACCTCCCCGACTTCAAGAATAAACCACGAAAACGGAAGAGTTGTTATCTTTTGTAACCCTTTTTGTTGATTTGAGGTACCCAACTTATCGGGAGAAAGTTAGCCATTTAGAAAAAATTGTCTAGCGTGACTTTGTTCTGCTATCCAACCAAAGATTCGTGGTATCACCTGCCTAGTTTGTGTTGTCTTGTTATATGTGACCCAGATTAAGAACCTACATCATGCAGACGTGTATTGTCTTCCGTGATTAAATTGGTCTTACAAATTTGCTCATCCTTTAGAAGGAGACACAAGAGCAGATTGGAGTGACCTGACTTGTTTCCTTAATTGCTTTCAATTTGATTACGAGAATGCCTTGCCTTCGAGCCAACCACCTGATAAAATATCCCGTGTGGTTATGGGATTGTTCAACCACCATTTTTGAAACCATGGCAAACAGTCTGCCGATAGACGGCTTAAATTACCACATTTGGGAGGGAGCATTCATTTCAGTTGAACAAGCATGGGGTATAAGTTGCCAATTTAGGTAATCAAGATCAGAATCTCGGTTTCTTGTAAGAGGTTAATCAATTATTCATGGCCCTTAACGAAAAAAAACCGATTGAAATATCTTAACATAATTTATCGTTTGTTTAGAACTGAGAGCAATTTTGTTTTCTAGTTCAACAAGAAGTTGATGGCTTATTACCGTATATGGAAATAAAACACGCATCTTGGGTATACCAGACGATATATATTTTTACCACTTTAAACTCCTGGAATATGAAGCTATTTGAAGCCATATAGCGAGATAGGCGACGGTCACGGCCTGACCACACCATCTCCGACACTTCATCATTGTCACTTGTGGAGCCTCAGACACTCGTTTCGGACTTGACCTATCAAGGCCTGGGTTTTCAAACTATAGTTAGCATTTCAGTAGTTATTGTGGCTCAATATCAGAACGCGTAAAATAGAAGCAGCTGACATTATGGTCTAGCCATAAATGGATACCAAAGTCGTTGGGTCGGACGTAGCCTTATATCCTACATTAAATCATCAGTTCTATTTTATATAATCAATAGTCTAGACACTCGGTGTATGCATTTCGGTCATTTATTCATTATAACATGATTTTGTAGACAAAAAGAAAAACAAAACAAATTCTAAGGAGTTCCAGAAAGAGGAAATGGATGTTCTCGACACACAAGAAGACTTCTCTTTAAGGCTATTAAGATCAATCAGACTTGAGACTCTATCTCGCCATGTCATAAGATGAAACCGCAGTCTGGTTGTCGTTGAGGGGTAGTTCTAGCGTGTCCGTCTTGAAGAAGAGATGTGTATTGCGTCTTATCCTCATCCTTATGGATGTTGCTGAAAGATAACCCATCATTCTCTGTATGCACACTGATGAGTATTACACCAAATGAGAAACATATTTTAAAGGACTTGTACACGGGATTGGTAGAGAAAACAGAATGCTGTTGCAAATTGCTTACAAACCAAAAGCACCTGGTATAAATGCAAAAATAGTTCAAAGTACACTCGTCTAAATCTGTTGGTTGAAAGCTAGTTGTTTTAATAAAGACTTCTTAATGAGTGCGTCCGTTTGTTTTTTAAGCATCAACAAAAAATTATGCGTGAATGACAACTTTTTTCAATTTGATACTAAAATATTCTCCTGGTTCTGGTAATGATCCCTTCGAGTGGAAGAATTCCACGAGTTGTCTGACACTTTGGAGCACGTGTTTTATCATTCTTCAAATAGTAGTTTGTGTTGAGTGATATCCTTTAAAAAAACAAATCCAGCTCGTTGCATTCGTGACACGCAAAAGATACCGATGGTTATAAACACCTAATTTCTTTTCCCCCCATTCTTTCAAATTTCCTTCCTCAACTAATTAGTTAGAATTAGAACAGTTTATTCAGTCAGTGCTTAAAACAATCACTTGAATTTCAAATATTGGTCTCACAACATCATTAAAAACTATAGCAATCTGCAGTATAGTTCTCTTTGTTTACTTTAACTCTTCGCGTTAATTGATTATAATTTATAATTATAATTTTGATTGCTTACTGTAACCATTGTTTAAAGTTAATTTACTGTTGTTTACTTTTCACTGTTAACAGGTCCCTTCAATGCACACGAATTTCAATTCATAAAAACTTGGCGGTTTCATTCATATTGAAGTACATCTGTATGATCGTCATCTTACAACCGTTCATCGGGACATCTTACCCCGACTTGATAGACGCCGACAGTCAACTTGAGGGCACTATTGTACCTATTCTGGAACTCGAAGCAGAACAAGCTAGCAATCATGCGGTAAGTTGACATATCTGATACGCTCACGACAGTATAAGGGCGCCCTTCACATTATAATAATGTGTAGAATTTAGCTTGTAAACGTGCTAAGGCGTCTGCTCAGATAAATATTCAAATGGTAAGCTGTTAGGCTAAGATTGTGTGACCAAAGAAAAAAAAATCAGTTTTCAAGTATTTAAAATGGCACCGTAAAGTGCCCGGTAAGGTTGTGTTCATTTCTACCGAAGGGCACGAGATCTTAGGACGACTCAAGAATAAACAAGACTAGAAATGAATCAATATTTTGCTTGGATATTGACTATTTACACAATTTAACGCGGTAGTGAGAAACATGTTTCGGTCTGAAGCCACCAAACCCAGAGGGAGATGCTAGTTTCTAGTAATAATATTTACACTCTAAGGTACGGTAACCGAAACATTCAAAGACACACGCAACAGGTTCGTGATATGAATTGGATGAGGACATTTCTTTAATTTTTACCCAACGACGAATTCAGAAACAAAACAGAAACATCAGAAATATGAAATGAAATTTTCCTACGGCAGACGTATTTTCATTGTAAACACAATTGAGACATTGGCTTTATGTCCCATGAAACTAAAGTGCCTAGCAAATAGAACCGGCGGCCCATGTGAAAAATGGTACATGACAGGTTGAAGTTACCATAGCAACCTTTTATTAATAGAGATTTCGTGGACGGCGAGTCTTGCGTATTTTGTAAAACTACAAGTGATTAGTGAGCAATCCCATTGCGGAGCATGTCAGAGATAGTCATTAAGCTAGCAAGCCATGGTCGTTGCGTTCAGAACCTTTCTTTCCTCTACAAATCTCAACAACTAAGCTATGTTGCATACACGTGTCTCCCCCCCCCCCCTCTCTCTCTCTATCTCATGTTGAACTTTTTAGCCTCTAGTTTATGTTTCTTAAAAATTGATCACCTACCCGTTTTCTGTTTGCATTAACTTCGTCTGATATATATGCTGTGGACATTCCCTTTGGACAACGGCTTCGACGCAGTTATATAAATAGCATCGGAGATAAAAAAGTACAGCATTACTGACAAATAGAATATTAATATATTGGGAACAAATAGCAGTATTGATCGGAAATTTACGAATGTTAGCAACAAGTGAATGTTTTATTCGCGCAGTTCTTTTGTGTCTAAAGGTTTCTTGTCTGGAACGATTAAGATGTGATTGGTTCGAAGTTCGGTTTTATAAAGCTACAAAAAGTATTCAACCTTAGGCTGAGTCCGAATTGGCGGCTACAGCTACGGCTAGATTTCTACGTCATCATGAGTTGAAGTGCAGGGCGTTCTTAGCAAAAGACTTTTAGAAACAGATAGGTTGCAATAAGACGTAAATCGGCCATCTTTGCGGGCAATTTGGAACACACAGTCATGCGTGAGAACGGCGTGCAGCACGCGCACATTTCACAAACTCATTGCGTGATTGGTTAGTGCATGATGATGCGGCTGCGTTAATAATTTGAGCGCTTGACGCGCCTGCAAGCCAAAATGCGATTTGCCCGTAAAGATGGCGTCTACTGGGAACTATCTACAGCCGTAGCCATTACCGTTGCCGCCATACAGTTCGGATATGGCCTTTATATTATCAATTAGACGTCCACATGCATTAGCCCTGGCGTTTTTGAGAGGATCCGAATAAGTCATTTCGTCACCAAAACTCCCTAAAGTCGTTGGGTTTAAGAAAACAATTTGAATATAAAGAATAAGATGACATGCAACATGTTGGACAGAAGTATCTGCTTTGAAGCAGTTCCTGTTGATCAAGAGTTCTGTCTTCTCGTTTTTAATTTGAAATTTAAGAATGAATCTTGATTTTTAATTAAACGCCAACGAACAATATAAGTTGACCCCAACAAAGAAATTGTATAAATAAGTATAGTTGGAAGTATACAAAACACTGAAACAGATAACGTTGATTTATATATTACAGTTTTAAATTGCATATTTAATTCAGACTCAATTATAAAATTTCAGTTCATATTTGTCCCTTTCCCCTAATAAGTAAACTAATATTGAAACCCAGCCCAGTTTTATCAGGAAAAAAGTGGTTTCGCATTGCATGCACCGCTCAAATTGTTACAAAACCCAAAATATATTACAAGGAAGATTTGCCTAGAGTGTCGGAGATCCGCTGTGGGCAGTGTCTCTGTTACCATAGTCTTGAGCTTGGTGCTTCTTAAAAAGGAAACAGAAATGTCGAATGAGAATGTCAAAATCAATGGGAATATGACATTGCCGGGCCCCAACTGGATCATTACGCACTTCTACAAGCTTTGTGAAAGGTTCACAGCATGACGAGATTCCGTTAAAAAATGCATTTTCTCTTTGACGTTGACAGAAAAGCCATTGTCGGATTGAAGTTGTATTGTGAATTCATAGAGCGAAGTGAACTCTCCAGATGGAACCTCTTGTCACCTTTCTTTCAAACTTCCCGAATTTCCAATGAAACTGTTTTCTAAAGTTGGATAAATATCACCATTAATCATGTTCTGTTGAAATTCAAACCATAAGGATTCCTTGAATTACCAAAACTGAAGTATATATGTGAACCTACTTGTAGTTCCGGCTGTATATGTTATCCGAGCCAGTAACACAGCCGTTAGAGTTTATAATCATACCGTCCTTGTAGGTAGGGATGAGGCGATCGATCCAGGCGTTCGTTCGTCCTTATAAGTTGTTATTTTGGGCATTCAACCTTTTCCTGTGCCACGGTTTAATTTGAAATGTACTTTTTAATGATGAACAGGTGTCGTGGGTAATGGTTTTCCCCATGGTACATGCTGGTAAAAATAATTGTCTGAACAGTTAACAAGACAAAAAAACAAATGAAATTAAAATTGTGCTCGTTGAATTGGAAGCTTTTCTCACGGTTTTTGTTTTTGTTTCTGGACATTAAAGGGGAGCGTAAAGGCGTTGCACAAAGACTTTTTTCTATAAAGATTAATGTTTTTGTTGTTGAACAGATTGGGATTGAACCAAAATATTTGTAAATTTTTATTTTAAAATAATGTTAATGAAACCAAGGAATCCTTATACCTGACTATAGCTAGGGCCCAATTTCATATAGCTGCTTAAGCAACAAATATTGCTTAACAATTATTGTCTGCAGAAATGAGCAGGATACCAGTTAACACTTGTACATGTGACATGGTAGTTTGGCTGGTAACCTTATTCTGGTGAGCGAAATGTTGTTGTGCTTAGCTACTTTGTGTGCTTAAGTAGCTCTATGAAATTGGGCCTAGGACTGTTAACCCTAACATTAAAATACCCGTGCACTCTCTTAATACTTCCGGGTCAGAATTGAACCGGATCCAGGTCTGGGGTCCTGACCCTTTTCTGCGTCAGTATAACCCGGAATATGTGTCACAGTGACCCAGAAATTGGTCAAAATGACGCAAAATTCCGTTGCATCACTTTTCGGGTCAACCTGTTCCGGAAATGGTTTAGTCCTGCTGGGACCCGGAATCCCGGTCACTTCCTACCTGGGAGTTTTTAGCATATTGTAAAGAGAAGATGATGAAGGAATGTCTGAACGATTTGATGGAGTAATTGTTTATGGTACCCTTTGTTCACTGTTTCAATACAGGTTGCCTTTTGCCGTCTCCTAAAGGTACTACTGGAATACTTCACTATGGCTAACATCTTCTGGATGTTCGTGGAAGGTTTGTTCCTGACGAGTCGAATAGCTGTGGCTGTATTTAGCAACGAGTCTAACTTCAAGCTATATCTATTCATTGGATGGGGTGAGTGTGTGGCAGCCATGCACCGTATAGACAAAAGAACCTGACACTGTTACTAACCCATGTGTAACCATGCGCTTCTGTGCTATAAACCTAAGACACTCACTGGGATGGGGGTAGTCTCGATTACACATTTTAAATATCGAATTTTGAATGCGCTTCAAACTTTTAAAAAGGGTTCCTTGTTTAGGCAGACAAACTTCTTTTCGCAATTCTTGCTGCCTGGCCATCGCATCAAACGTACAATGTTACACCAGAGAACCGTCATTGGAACTCT